>SKCR01026598.1:0-205920 GCA_019454045.1 Zanthoxylum bungeanum
ATGAATTTCTAAGTGTGAGGTTTTCAAGGCCGAAAAGAATGTAAAATCTAAAGTGTGTTATGTATAATTATTAAAGTCATTATCAAAAAAAAAAAATTACAATTTACAATTGTCAAACTTCCACCAAATATGAGAAAAAGGTGGAGGAAATGGTGGAGAAAGCTTGTCAAATTTCTATAAATAGAAGTGCTCTGTACTTCATTTTCTTCAGTCAGATTTCCATAGTTTTCTCTGAAAATTTGTGGATTTCTAGCTCTTGTGTGTTTTATTTTTTAAAAACTTTCTTGTAATTTATTTTTTCTTTCAATAATAAAATTATATGTGTTTTTATTTAAAATTATGAGTAACTAATTTCTTTTTGTTGGGGTAAAAAAGTGAAGCTTTTAATATGAAAATTTAGATTAATCTCACGTATATTATATATAAATTATAATCTAATGATTAATATTTAATTTAATTTTGGATTAATTATTGATAAACTTTATTACCGCCTATATGGCTGATTTTATTTATTTGGCATAATTGAGTACCTAACTGAACTTATTATAGACAAAAATTATCACCGCTTTTATAGTTAGTTTTATATATTTTGGCATAATTAATTTCTGAAATAAATTAATTGGGTAATAATGAGAAATTTATATATTATAATAAGTGAGATTTATAAATTTAATATTAAAAGTGGATCTCCTAACCCCAATATTTTATTTTATTGTTTTAATTCAATTTAAAATTTTCCAATCACTTCAAAAAAAATCCAGTCTTTTAATTTTCACTCAAATTGTTATTTTATCCTATTAAATCTATTTCTTATGGATCGATTTCAGATTTACAGGGTTATTTTATTAATTCGACGCTTTTATACTTGAGAATAAAAAATATTTTGTTGTATTCAATGAAGTATTGATTAATTAGAGCTCTCAATGGATGTTTCAAATGAGTCCTCAAGCCCCTTGATTATGCTATGAATTTACTTTTTATAGTCAACAAGATTACATGTAAATTAATATGATTTGTTATTTTGTTGAGACCAGAATAAATTAATGTATGTGTCCACATATGCTTATGTACAGTTTGCATGCTATAGTCAGTACAATTCCAAATAAAACTTGCAGGACAAAGATTTGTTTTGGAAAATGACACGTGGAATAGACATAGTGAAAATTATGCATATACACATGATATAGAGGAAAGATTGGGCTATTTTAATTTTTACTAAAACTTTTAATAATGAAAAGTTAGAGATGCAACAATGATTTTATCTTTCATTTCAAACAAGTATCATTGTAATAATATAAATAAATAAAATCTCTTTAGGGCAGGGGTAAAATTTTGTTTAAGTTTAGAGACCATAATATAGGTGAAAAACATTAAAGGAAGATCAATGTTTTAACTAAAATTTAGCCAATTAATACTTATGTAAACTGATGTTTGGTCTCTTAAATTTAAAATTAATATTAGGGGTGGACAGAAAATCATTAAATAAAACCGAACCAAACTGAAGCGGTCGATTTATATCTGTTTAGGTTTAATATTTTAGGTTAGTTTTTAAAATTGATTATTTTAATTTGGTTTTGATTTGGTACTGTACACTGATCTAATAAGAATTTCAAAAACATGTGTTAATTTGCATATGTTTGAAATTTCTTGAATCAAACATAATCGAATATTTCACAAAAGAAATTATATAATTCGATTAGATAAAAAATCGAAAGCCTTCTAAATTTGGTGTTCTATAGTATGGCTTAGTATTACTAAAATCTTGATTATGTCATGTGGCAATCATAAAATGGTATCATGTTACTTAACATAAAGTAGTTTATGTATCACATGCTGCTGTTACAAAGTTTTCATCCAAAAGGAAGTAATATTTATTTATTTATTTTTGCTTTTTAAGTAAGTAATATTTGATATGTCATTGGTTATATAATTGACTATAAAGGTAGGCAGCAATAGGGAGGGCAATGGACGAGTAAGAGGATAATTTTTTATATATGGTTGGTTGAACTGGTCGGGTATGAATATTGATATTCATATTAAAATAAAGATAAAATTCCTATATAAACAGAGACATGTATGGGATTCATGGGGCTCGGTATGTTGGGGATGGATAACAGGATAATTTTCGTACCAGTTAAATGAACGATACGGATATGAATATTGGCATCCTCGTATCATATTAGACTCATTGCCATCCCTAGTCAGCTTAAAAATATTCAAAATCATCATTCATTACTTTTATAAGAATTGAATCAGACTTTTAAAGATAAAATAATGATTTTAAAAGGCGTCAGGTGTATGGTGGAGGAGCGCATAAGCGGCGTCTAACTAACAGAATATTAGGAACTATTTTTATTAAAAAAAATTGATTAATGTTTGGAAATTTGAGTTGTTTTAGGTTTATGGTTAGGGTTTGGCAATTGAGGACAATTAGAGTTACAATACGGTAACTTGATATTAATTAGAATTATGGTTCAGTAAATAGAGGTGGATTAGGATTAGGTTTAGAAATTTTTAGAAATTTAAGTTTTTGGCCATTGTTGCAGTAGCTTTTTGACGGATGCCATGGGCTTGTGTAGTCACGTGCTGCTTCTATCGGCACTTGAACTATATGTGCCATCGTCTTTCGACAAACGAATCGCTACATGAATAAACAATCCCGGCCAACCCATCTATATTGATCACGCCTGATCCAGGTCATTGGTTATGGTATATATATATATGTTTGAGTTGGTGTTTGGTATGTCAATTTTTGATGTATTTATTGCAAATATTTTTTACTTTTATATTTTATTTTGAATAAAATTTAGCATTTTCATCCATATAATCTTTAATATAATGGTAAAGACATAAATAGTTCATATAATGAGTTATTGTAATGTAATTGTATAAGTTTCACAATAAATACTGAGAAACGTTACAAAATAATTTATTCTTAAAATAGTTTCTAATCAAGATTTATTTACTTGGTCGGTTAGTAAACCCGTGAGGCTAGTACATATTGTATATTGGAATAATTCCAATGGTTTATCACAGTTAACTATGAGTCTTGGGAAACTTATATAGACATACATGTATTTATTGGATAAATACTGAACGACTCACTTGAAGATTTCCAATAAATGGTACATCAACGTTAAAAGGAATCTTCCCGAGTCAAGTAGCATATTAGCTCATTTGACTTGAGATACCACTATAGATATGTAAGATGTTCTTCATACTTGATGGCAGTCACGTCAACGGTCTTTTTAAGATCAGACATTCGCTTGTTCGTTGTATGTTGATTAATACTTATGATATCCTGTGATGTATTTAAAGAGGATCTGTCAGTCACGTGTACTGGATTTATATATCCAACCAGTGATTATTTGAAATCCTTGGTCGAGATGTACAGCGTAAATGAGTTTCGAGTATTCACTTAGAGAATTACGATTATGTCGCGACATATAAGAATTATTCATAGCAAAGATTTGACGTTATTCTATATCTCTGGAACAATTCGAATAGCCCGTGATAGAGAGATTAAATATATACAATGATCTCGACTTCTATGATTCAACACGATCATCGTAATTTGTGAGTGGGTAAATTACAGACACTGAAATAGTTTCGGCGACATATAAACTTGAAATTAAAGAGTCTTACAATATGAAGTGTACTCGTTGGGCTCTTGGGTAATTAATTATGGTTAATTTGAATTATTTATAATTTACACATGCGCGTAAAAATAATGTGTATTTGTATATGATCTATAATTTGATTAGATACGCATTTAATGGCCTATTAGAATTTGGCACTTGTCTTTGTTATAATTAATTAAATTTTAATTGATTATTAATTATAATAAAGAATGCATATTATTGAAATCTTTTTCCATAACCTTATTTTGTTATTTAGTGAATGAAAATTCAAATTAAATTAATTGTTAATTAAAATTTGAGTTTTTAAATGAAATAATATTCTTGGAATATTCTTCATCACTCATCCCATTGTGATTGCCATAAGGTTTTGACACTTGAATTCCATTAACTTGGAAATAAAAAAATTAGATATATTTGTTTACGCGATTTTTGTACGCGAAGAAGAAAGAGAAACGCGTAAGGTTCAAACCTTATGAGACAAAGTCCCAGCAAGAGATGTTTGATTAAGTGAATAAGCCTCCAAGGGGCGCAAGCACACAAATTACAGTCCGAAGAGTTATAAAAACTAAAAGATAAGAAAAATACTCGTTTGAATCTTCATTTGATTGTCCTTTTTCTCTTTGTACGAGTGAGTTTTTATAGTGGAGCTTATAAGCCTCTTGAGCAGTTCCAGTATCTCCATGCAGTTGTTGGATCGTGTCTTCAACCGTTGAGTTGTGCGTCTGAACCGCTTGATCATGGAGAGAAAAAACTGTGTAACTGCTGTAGTCGTGGGATCAACTGCATTATGTGTCCTTATCCCAATCACTTCTTCGATCGTCCTGGGTTCTTTGTCGCCCTCCTTGCATTTGTCGCCCTTCGTCCTTTACTCTTTTGATGCTAGGGCGATTTCGCTCTAGGGTGACAAATTTTCTTTTGTCAACAGTTGTCCCTCAAATTTACCTTGATTAAATTGGACGTGTAAATCGAGGTGAATTTTACGGCATTTCTTCCTGGTTCGTTCTTTCCTCGTTTAGGGAAGACCACCACGCCAATCGAGGGCTGGCCCGATGAGCATTCTTTCCTTGTCCATCCAGCCGATCCCTCAGTCCAGAGAACCTATGAGGCTGAATGCTGCATCCTCTATACGAAGGAAAACGATCAGCCGCTGTCGACGGGTGTGACCCATCCTCAACTAGGGGATGCAGTACCTTCCACACAGAGGACCATGGACAACTGTTGCTAACGGATGTAGCCCATCCACAACATTACATTTTATTTCACACCTCACGCCGTGTGGATGGCCATTAGCGAACAGTTTTATATTCCATTCATAACTCATTAGAAACAAACTTTTACTCGCTCATGTTCCATGCAGGTCCTTTCTTTTTTCTGGCTTTGTTCTGCTCCTTATGTTCTTTCTTCTTTCATCCGCCCAATAAGGAAATTTTCCTGGTTGAGAGGGACCAAGCCGAGACGTTTTGGGGTAAGATTGGCTCTTAGTTAGGTGATTGAAGAAGTTTTTCTTACGAGCTACTCCCTTAAACCTCCCCTTTTTATATGCTCTCAATTTGCATCGTTTTCCATGTGATACCTGGTTGGTTGACAGTTTCTCTTCCCAAGGTCTAGGTTTTGCTGAAAGTAAACCTGCCGACTGATGGTTCTGTCGCATCATCTTTCGTCTTTTCCTCTACCACATGATAATAATGGAGATAGCCTGGGGCGATGCTTCTGGGGGATGACACGCTGATACTTGTATTTGATCGATCCTGTGAAGGTTGATGCTGAGATATTGAGGCTTGGCTGATCTATCGAAGGCCGATGTTGAGATGCCGATACTTGGCAGGTGCTGAGGCTGCGGTAAAAATGACCTGGGGATAAGTTTTCGTCTTGTAATTTGTCGGGGCCATGTTTTACAATCCCACACGAACCCATCACTTTTGCAATAAATGCATGACTCTTCCCAACACGTTTCATCATGAGGCCCATTTAAGAGCCGTTTGTTACGTCACTTCCGTGTCCCCTTTCGCTGCACGTCGCTTTTACGTCGAATCATACTCTACCATTTATCTAGGGCGATCCTTCATTCTTTTCATTTTCCCGCCGTTTCCATCTCTCGATGATTCGGGTTGTGACACATGTCCTAGGTCGAGCCTTTCATTTGTTTATATAAGGGTTTAGCCTACTCTTGTCTTTTTTCTTTACTTTTCGCCCTCTTTGAAAACTTCTCTATTCCATCACCTTATCCGTTATCACGAGCGCTGTAAATTCTGTTCCATCACCCTCATAGATATTTTCGCTTATTCCAGCTTCCCCACTGTTGTCCCCCTTGAATTTCCCGGGCAACAGATAATGGTTGGCCATAACCGGTGGCATACTGCCGAACTGAATGACGATAGGGGATTTTTCATCGTCTTTTTCGTCCTGTTTTCGCCTGTCAAACTTGGTGTGTTCCCCGCCGCTCGTGATCGTCCCTCATTTGCTGTATTTTTCCTTGCTACTTACCTCTGGTTTCTCTGTGATACGAGGACTATGGCTTGTGATGACCCTTACCTGATCTTATTGGCGCATCATACATGCATAATTTCTCTGGTGTCTCCTCAACTGCGTCCTCGTCATTTCGTCCACAGAAGGATAGTTCATGCCTAGACGCTGTCCCGAATACGGCCTTCGGTACGAATACCATATGTTGGGTCGATGAATTTTTGGCCTAAACGTCATCATATTTTGAATGAAGTTTGAATTCTACCATAGAACCTTGGTGCGAAGGTCCGTGGCTGCCATGCTCTTGGCTCATTCCTTATGGGCCTTTCACAAGTGTCTTCCAACTCTCTCATCCATTCTATACCGTTCTTGCACCGAGTACAGAGATTTTACCAGTCCCTACATTTTTGGGGCGCTTTGATCCTTTCCAGAGTGCTTGGACGATGACCATCATGTTCTTCATCTAAAACCAATCTAACCTTTGGCAGACTCATCTTTGTAAGGTCAGGTTTGATCATATTTAACTCCACCGACTTTGGATAAGGGTTGTCATCCACTGCCATCTTATTTTCGAACGTTATTCGTCCAGATTCTATGGCATCCTGCAAAATATTCTGAAACACAAGACAATCATTAGTTGAATGGGACCAAACATTATGCCACTTATAATATTTTTTCCTGCCGATTTGCTTGGCGTTTGGCAACGTGTGGCGATCGCTCAAGCTAATCTGTTTGTCATTATATAATTGATCGAATATGGCATCGACTTTTGTGATATCAAAAGAGAAGTTTCTACCCTTTTTATCATTTTTTTCTTTGGCTTGAGGTTCGGCCCACATTTTACAAACGTACGATTTTCCTTTAACCAATTCGGCCAAGCACAAGTCGGCCGATTCGACGTCCATTTCGCCTACTTCATAATCTATGCTCCTGTAATACGTTCATTTGCTAGAAATTTTCATTTGCTCTTCCTCCCTTAGTAATCGTTCATAACGCACCACGTTAGTGATGAGCTGAGGGAGGTCCCAAAATTCACGATCTTGAAATTTCTTTTCCAAGTCAAAATTGAGGCAACTTTGAGCAATTCTCATGAATTTTTTTTCTGGCAAAGACACGTAACATCGGCCTCGAGCCACTTTAAACCTTTGTAAGAATATTTCGGCCCACTCTCCTGGCAACTGTCTTAAGTTTGCCAAATCAGCCAAGGCCACTTCAGATTTGGCATTGCAGAACTGCGCGTGGAACAGCTGTTCCATTTGCTGCCAGCTTTCCACTGAGTTGGGCGGCAGACTCATATACCAGAAGAAAGCTACTCCCGACAGTGAGCCGTGAAATAGTCTCAACTTGTGGAAATCAGTGACTTCTCCAAATTGAAGGGTAAATCGCCATACGTGTTCCATGGTAGAAACTTCCCCATACCCCGTAAATAGAGAAAAATCTAGTATTTTATAGTTTCTAGTCCATGGATAAGCCACATCGATCCAATCAGGATACGGCTTCCGATATCTTGGCCGAATTGGTCATATGCCTAGACCGAATTGGTTTTGAAGGATCTCGGTCATTTGTTCTTGTAACATATCATTGCCATTAAATGACATTGCTATGGGTGGCAGTTGTGGCCTTCTCACAAGTGGGACATAATCATGATTCTGTCCTTGAGAAACCTAGACGCCTTGGGGCAACACCACTTCGTGTTGTGCCATATTTGGTGTAGAGTTAGCCCTAAATGTAGGCCATTGCCCCCAGGACTTATTCCTCCCTTGGAAATCGTAGGGATATTGACTCATAGGAGAGGAACACTACTCGGACTAACCTCCTGACTGCTCGGTGTAGGGAGGGGCATAGTCCACGACAGTGTTGTCCCGCCATTTACACATTTGGCCATTAATTCATTTAATGAACTTAGGTGTTTGGCCATATTTTCATAATGTGAATTGCTAGTCGAGACAAATTTATCTATGACATGAGCATTTTGTAGCCTAACCTGTTCGACAACATCCTGAGTGAATTCACCGAACAACTCGCGGACCGTATTAGGGCTGAGCTCTCGCATAGGTTCGTATCGACTAACGTCTGCCAGACCCTCGAAATGACCCACTACGGTTGGAATGTGGGGCTGGTTAGTTTGCTCCAGTCCTTCTTCCTCCGTACTTGAGCTAGTTTGAGTGTTTCTTTTTGGAGGCATCTCCACTTTTACACCAATCTTCCCACTGTGGTCGCCAAAAAGCTGTTTGCTCGATTTTTGTGCGTGAAGAAGAAAGAGAAACGTGTAAGGTTCAAAATTTCTGAGACAAAGTCCCAGCAATGGGTGTTTGATTAAGTGAATAAACCTCTAAGGGGTGCAAGCACACAAATTACAGTCCTAAGAGTTAAAAAAACTAAAAGATAAGAAAAATACTCGTTTGAGTCTTCATTTGATTGTCCCTTTTCTCTTTGTACGAGTGAGTTTTTATAGTGGAGCTTATAAGCCGCTTGAGTAGTGCCAGTATCTCCCTGTAGTTACTGGATCGTGTCTTCAACCGTTGAGCTGTGCGTCTGAACCGCTTGATCATGGAGAGAAAAAACTGTGTAACTACTGTAGTCGTGGGATCAACCGCATTATGTGTTCTCGTCCCAATCGATTCTTCGGTCGTTCTGGATTCTTTGTCGCCCTCATTACCTTCGTCGCCTTTCTTCCTTTACTCTTTTGATGCTAGGGCGATTTCGCTCTAGGGTGACAAATTTTATTTTGTCAACAATATTTTAATTAGATTAATGTGTGTAATTTTTTGGACTGGTAAAAGTATTTTCATTTTTTTAGGTTAGCCATTCTCAATGGTTAAGAGAAAATAAAAAGAAAAAAGATTAGGATTAGGTCTTCACTAAAATCAAACAACAATACAGAAGAAATTTTAGAATTGTAAGCAAAGACTTGATCTTTAATTGGATTAAGGTATGAGATTTTTTTTTCATTTGAGAAATTATTTTCTTAAACATGTTAATATATATTTGATATATCTAACATGTTTCAAATTTATTTGGTGTATGTTTAAGCATGTGTTATTTTTTAACTAATTGTTGAATTAAATTTAAAAATGTGATATTGTCATTCTAGAGTGTTGTAACCACTCTTATGATGTCTATAATTATTCTTCAGATTTCATATATGGTGACTTTAAAATGACGTAGATTAATTTAGTGATAAATTGGATTTTTACATGAAAAATGAATTAATTTATTTTCTAGATCAGATCTGAAAAATAGAATATTTTGTGAGTAAAAATATGTTGTCTGGATGTCTTTGGATGTGCATTGTGTTAAATAAATTCCGGAAAATGTTCCGAAGCTAAAATTCATGAAAACGACGAAAGTATATAAAAATGGACTTACTGCGTGTGGGTTGGCCAATCAATGACTAAGTGACCAAGTCATCCCGACTCAGAAATTGGTTGATCGGTTCTATCGGTTATCCGTTTTTTGTAGTATTATTCGGAAAAAAGTTTTAATAAAACTTTTTCCGCGTTTTTGCCATTTATTTATGTTGATTGTTAATAAATAATATATTTAGGTGAAATACGAACTAATTAGAGGATAAAGGTATTTGATATCGGCTAATTCGTTCAGAAAATTTTAAAATATTTAAAAACTATTTTCGCCTAAAATCGCGCTTTCTTTGCCAAAACATCAACAATATCTACCGTTTTCCAATAGCACACTAAACAGGACGGTCAAATACCATCTAATGACTAGCAGACTCTCTATATAATCTTTTAGAACACTAAATAAAATATTATTTATTTTTGGCATAACATAATTTTTGAAAAATATAAAAAAAAAATAGGGATAACAAAAATCCCTAAGGAAACGGGGTCCTTGGGAGCCCTCCCGAAATGGGACGGGGTCAAAGATGAAAAATTAGAAAAACTAATGTCGGAACACAATGCTACTTCGGGGAAATGACAAAGATTATGTGTAATCTCCATCCCCTTCCCCTTTCACATTTCACATTTCACATTTTAAAATTTTAAATTATTTTTTTTTAATATTAAAAAATGATTTTATAATAAATATGAATGTAAATAGAAAATATCCTAATATTTAAGATAATATAAATAATAGATAATATAAGTGCTTAGATGAAACTTGTCATTAATTACAAAAATATAAATATTCAAATATTGATTTGGATTTTGTTTCAAATATTGATTTGGGTATTTATTTTAAATTTACAAAAAATAATTTTTTTTTTCTTTTGTCATAGAATTCTAAAGGTTGACAGAAATGAGTTGATTGACTATTAATTTATTATAATTTATATAATAAATAATATAATATTCATAAAGAATATGAGGATATCTATCCCTCCCCTCCTCCCCATTAGCATTACGATCCCTAAAAAAAAAAAAAAAAAAAAAAAAAAAAAAAAAGCATTCATCCGGAGTTACTATCGTTTTGGTTGTAAATTGTAATATGCGGCTACGCTAAGAATCTGTTGTAAGCGGGGCTCACCTAACCACGTGTCACTTTACAATGGGCCCCACTTATTTTGGGACGCTAACCCTCTCTCTGACGCCTCCAAAAATAAATAAATTTGGCTTTCGTTCGTTAAATTCAGCTCACACAGCAAACAATACACAAAAGCAAGATCTTTAAAAGCCTTTTAAATAAATCCTCCAGCAAACAATTTCTGTTACAGAACAGAGGGGAAAAAATGCCTTGTTAAATTCTCTCTCACTTTTTTTTCCCTAAAGATAAAAATTCTGTTTACAATGCAATCATTTCATTTTCGGAGACGATTAGTTTGATTTTTTTTTTTTGGCTCTTAATTCGTTCGATTGACTCGAAATTGCTCCATGGATTCGATTCGTAGTGAGAATGTACAGCCGGACGCGTGGCATTTTGTCGTCGCTTTACTCTTCGCTCCAGGGTTCGTCATCGCGAGGTTCTTATTGGATAGATTCATCTATCGAGTAAGGTTTCTTGAGTTGTTTCTTGCGTTCTTTTATGAATATGGAATTAGTTTAAAGGAAAGTAAAATGAATGCTATGAATTAAGTTGGAAAATTTAGAATATGTTTGGTTGAAGTGTATTTCTTGCCATTTAAGATTGCTTTGTTGTTGATATTGGCTTTTTGTTTCGGTACCTGCTTTGATTTATGATGTTCTGTTTGGTTGCGGGAAAATGAAGAAGAATGAAGGAAACTTTTTTATGTTTGTGTTTGTGTGTGGTTTTTTGTTGGAAATTGAGAATACTTGAGGAGATTTGGTGTATGTTTGGGATTGTTCTGCTTCAGTTTATCTTTGAAAGCATGACAGCTAAAGTGTTTACTGTTTGGTAAACAACAACTTTTGCTTGGAGCAAGTCATTGCCAAATAGAGATTCTATCTCGCAGAAGTTGCGGATTCTAAGCCTACAGCGCTTCATTCCCTAACAAAAAGAACTGAGGTGCTATGGCTTTTGATTTATGGTTGTGGTGTAGAATGGGATTGCTAGCTTTCAAGTTTGAGTGGGAAGATAGTTCGTGGACACTAGTTTCTGGGTAAAAATGTTTTTACCAAACATTTTAGCTATTTTGCTTTCAAAAGTCAAGCAGAAATACACCAGTAACGAATATCTTTTAGTTATTTAGCTGTATTAATTTATTGGTTGTGGTATGGTGGAATGGATATATTTTATTGGCATCATAGAAAGATTAAACTTGAAGTCAGTTTTCTTTTTTGGTTTGCATAATTGTCAACGATGTGAGAGCATTGTTATTGGGATTTTTAAGGATTTTGAACTTTTTGTTTTTTAAGTTATGTATTCATATGGAAGCTTAGTGATTAGGCTCCGGGTTTAAGTTGGTTTCCTGAGATGCTTACGAAGAAACTTGTAATCGCTAGCAATTTTTCATTTGGTGCTGCATAGCTAGTTGCAAGGGCTTGCAGTTATTGTATGTTTTATGAGTTCATGTAGATTTGATAAATGGAATTCACTGCATTAGTTAATTGTCATTGCCGCAATGATTTACGTTTTCACCATGAAATGAAGCAATGATTTTGTGCACATATTACTTGTAATAATTTATGTCGTGAATTGCTTTTATTACTGCATTTGCTTTCTATCTGTGTGTAAGTATTTAAGATATAAAAGCAATTGATTTTTCTTTATAGTTGATCATTCTTCACCACTTTGTAGAGGCTAGCTCTCTGGTTATTGAGTAAAGGGCGTCCCTCGTTGAAGTTAAATGACACTACAAGGGCAAAAATTAGCAAATGCTCAGAATCTATGTGGAAGCTGACATACTATGCTACTGTTGAGTTCTGTATTCTCAAAATTGCCTACAATGAACCGTGGTTCACAGATACAAAATTGTACTTCAAAGGATGGCCAAATCAAGAGTTGAAGTGAGTATAACATGTTCTTGGATTTGTAATCCAATTACTGGACAAATGATTGGTATTTATTGAGTTAATGTGCGATAGTTGCTTCTGTAGATGCTCAAAATTGGCTACATATTTATGTGGTTACATGAGTTGATTAGCATTTTATTGTCTTAACTGACGTCTTTTTTTATTTTTATTTTTATTTTTCAGGCATCCTTTAATGCTTATTTACATGTGCCAATGTGGATTTTACATCTATAGCATTGCTGCACTTCTTACATGGGAGACTCGAAGAAAGGATTTTGCTGTGATGATGTCACATCATGTAATTACTGTTTTCCTAATTGGGTATTCATACCTTACTAGGTAATCAATCAGATATGTCTACAATGAAATTCAAGTCAGTAGATTGCCCAAGTAAAGTCACATGTTTGTTTTACTGATTGTTGTTTCCTATTTATGTGGAATCTTATCCTATTATATTTTGTTCCCATGATTAGCAATTGCCTGTCATCATATCTTTTAGTTTTTGATGTAGCATAAATCCCACGTATGCTTATAACTGTCTTTAGTAATGAACGAGTACTATGGATCTAGCAAAAGTCTAACATGGCCAGGGCCATGCATCTATTTTTGGTATTCATCTGGTCTTTGTTGTTAGCTGAGATGTTATTATTCTCATGATAATGAATAGATTATCTTTTTTATTCATGCTTTGAAAGCTAATTATATCAGTCATGAAGTTTGGGTATAGAGACTGTACTTTATGAAGAGTTTATTGACATCTTGCTTTGTGTATTACATTCTCTTGTCCCCAAGAGGCGCAACCCAGTGGTTGGAGCTTGGGACCTTGTCTTCAAGGTCTCAGGTTCGAGCCCTGGGTAGCACCCTTGTAAGAGCCTGGGACAACATCGGTTTACCCAGTATTCCAAAAAAAAAAAGTTTACATTCTCTTGTTGCCTTTCATTTTTGGGGTATTTTCTGATTGAACCTGAAGAGACAAACTATCATTTCAGCTCTTTAAGAACATAGAACAATGATAAGATTACGTTACTAAGACTCTAAGAATTGCTAACTGATTATATAAATGTGCAACAATACATACTATTGCATATTTTATACAGTGTCAGTCTCTCTGCTCTGTGACATTGGCATATTGGGCATTTTATCACTTGTAAATAAACTGTTGGACTTTGGGGTAGATTTGAGTGCTATGCGTGGGCCTTCACCAGAGTTTGTTGTCATGGCCAATAATTCTGGTGAATATATAGACGTTTTAATAGTGGTGGTGGGTGCACAAACTTGTAAGTTTAACTATTTTCTGTATGTCACTGGTCTTCACTGTGCCTTGGGATACTCTTTGCCATTTCTTGGCACTAAATACTCTGGTCACATTCCATCACTTTAATATTATGTAGTAGATTCTGAGTTATTTAATGCGACATATAATGATAAGTATGTGAACATCAAGTCATCAACATAGCATAGAACTTAGAACTTTCATTGTGAAATGTTAAGCCCTTGACCCTTATTGTTTTCTGGTTCATAGGAGGATAACCTGATGAACAAAATGTTTACTTTTTTACCGAAAGGTATACAGTGAGGGTAACTATTTTTCCCACCACCAGGTTTTTCCAGATTGGACATCAAGTCATCAACATAGCTTTGAACTTAGAACTTTCGTTGTGAAATGTTAAGCCCTTGACCCTTATTGTTTTCTGGTTCTTAGGAGGATAACCTGATGAACAAAATGTTTACTTTTTTACCGAAAGGTATACAGTGAGAGTAACTTTTTTCCCACCATCAGGTTTTTCCAGATTGGCTCTGTTATTCTTGCCCTGCATGATGCAAGTGATGTGTTTATGGAAGCTGCCAAAGTTTTTAAATATTCTGAGAACGAACTTGGAGCAAGTGTGATCTTTGGATTATTTGCAATCTCATGGGTCATACTACGATTAATATTCTTTCCATTTTGGGTCATCAGAACTACAAGGTTTGTCTGCATGATAAATGATTTGCTGTCACTTCATTTGGTCAAGTAGCAGTTCCTTTGGCTTATTTGCTTTTATGGTTGGCATTGTGCAGCTATGATCTTCTGTTCTACTTGAACCTATCTGAGACCTATCATACGTTCATTTACTACATGTTCAATACAATGTTGCTGATGTTGTTTGTGTTCCACATATACTGGTGGATTCTTATATTCTCAATGATTTGGAGACATCTGAAAAGTGGTCAACTTGGGGAAGATATAAGATCTGGTTAGCTTTTTGTTGTTTTCATTGTTTTTTATTTATTTTTCTCACGAGTTAATATCCAATATCCTCTGTCTGGAAGTAATCCAAGGTTTTGCTTTGCTGGTCAGTGGGAGACTTGTTCATATAATTATTCAAGAAAATTCCTATTATTGTCATTTATGTTGCAATTGCCTTAAAAAAATGTAAAATTGTTTATAAGCGATGTTCAGCATACAATTGAGAGAGTGCATCCTCTTTATACCTAATGATCCTATAATTAACTTCAGCATTTCTTTTCACCCATTAAACGACAAACTTCCTGAAATTGGAATGAAACCACCCACTCTACCCACCTCACAATCATGAATTGTCTATAGTAGAGTCTGTAGGTTCATTTGAGAGAAAATTGGAAAGCCTGATGGGACATTCTTTGAGAATTAGGAAGTATGCATCTCTCTTTCTGGCATTTAGTTTTTAACGAAGCACACCATCATTTTTAACATTGTTTAACATCATTTTGACTGGCTTCAATCAAATGCAGATTCTGAGGACGATGATTAGATGGAAAATTTTCTCCAAATTTCTGGTTCTTGCTGATGATGTTTAGCCCTGGGTGGCGATTGATTACTTTGGACTTCCATAGATTTGTCTCTGCACGTAATTGGTATATCTTAACGAAGTGGATAAATTTTGCATTCCATGCAATGATTCATCTTGGGGTAGAGGTAATACGATACCATCAATCATATGTCGTCTTGATTTCTTTCTGTGGTACAAATAATAGGCAGTTCCTGTATAATTGTAGTAGCGCTTTTATCCAGAAATGGAAAAAAGATAGAGAGAAAAGCTTTATGTTGGGTGGGGTTTTCTCACCAGTCACTAGATTTTGGTAGTTTTGTAAGTGATTACGAGCTGTGGTCACACACAACACAAAATAGTTATAATTTCCTGGAGCACATTTCTATTAAGCCTCACTATGTACGGCACTTTTTGTGTTACTACTATGAATGGAATTTCATATTTTCTCTGTTCAAGTCCTTGCCATCCAGTGATTTCATCCTAAAATAGTTTCAAATGCATTCTTAAAAAGTTTCAATCTTCAATTACCGATGAAGAAGTTAAAGGGTTAGTTTGGGAGGACTATAGAAGTAACTAGATATAGATACACTCTCATGTTGTGGTTTTTTAGTTTTCAAAAAGAAAACAATTTATAAGTTAGTTATTCATATTTGTGTATTTGTATTTATTGTTTGAAATGGAATTATTCGAAAAAATAATTTGGTATGTATAAGGAAAGATTTTACAAATACCAATAAAATGGTCATATCATAAATCAAAGGACAACCACCCCACCCCACCCCACCCTTTTTTTTTTTTTTTTTAGGTATTTATCAAACATTAATCCTTCTAATATGTATCATATATTGCATTGTTCAAATAGCACATACAAAAATCGATTTAATCCATCAAATTAAGACACAATTCCACTAAATGAAGTCGTCTATATGAATATTCGATTAATTCTATCATGTGTTTTCAATACATCTCATCTCAACACCCCTTTATATATGCATAGGATTATAATGAGATACATAGAACACAAAAAGACACGAATGTTGGAGAAATTATGGTGTATTATAGATATCAAGATATACAAAAATTTTAATAATCATAAACATGATTAAAATGAGTTATAGAGATCGAGGTGTGGAAATTCAATATATTATAAATATTAATTAAAATAAGGACTTAAATATAATTTTATCAATTGTTTTCTATGATGCCACATGGAGGCACCAAAAGAGACATGAGTCATTTTTCATTTGAGTCATTAAAATGAGTTATCAATATTATTTTCCTTTTATTTTGAGTCATTTTTCATTTGATCGATGTTATTACCCCAAAAACTGTCTAAAGATAATAAACGTTTGTTTCTAAGTTAGATAAAAATTGACTCAATTAATAAAAAAATTTAACGTCGGGGACTAAAACTTATATTTTTAAAAAAATTACGGCGATTAAATATTGTATTTCTAAAATTACAAGGATTAAAGTGTTGTTGAGTAATAAAAAATACTTTAAAATAATTTTGATGTCTTGTTAACGTTTGAATATGTTAGAAATTACCATTATAAATATTATATATATTAAAATCTTTTTTTTTTATTTCGGAAATCGTTGGATTGTTTTTGGAACTGGTGAATAGGTCGGGCCACCCGTTAGGCACGTGGGCACATCATCTATTTGTACGAGGACGGCACAACATGTTTCGTCAAGACACGCGAGCACGATAATGTTGAGGTTTTAGCACACATATGTCCTTATTTTGAGGATTTTTCAAACTGTATTCTACAATATCATATATAAACTTTTACATTTAATTTTGAAAATTCGGGGTTAGCCTAGGTTTTGACCCTATGCGGAATAACAAGCAATAAACAGGACAAATCCTAATTACTGCTACTATGGAATTGAGACAGGCAATTACCAAATCAACCAACACAAATAATATGCTGCAAATGTAAAAAAAATAACAATAATTAAAGCAGTAAATATAATCAAACCACAATATTAATCAATAATAGAAATTGCAGAAAAGTAAATCAATCACACAAAATTCAACACAATAATTTTGGTGACGAAGTGGAAAACTCTTCCGAGTAAAAAACCACTCCGGATATAGGCTACCACCTGAATCCACTATATAGAGAAAAACTTACAGTGATGGTCAAGACCTATGGTGGCAACTCCACCGACTCAAGTAACTCAATACTACAAGAACTCAAGGAACTCCTCAAGCCCGCGACCCACGGTTTTCTTCAGAACCTCTAAAGTCTCTGAGTAGATTATATCACCAATGACGCCGGAACTCTGACTACCAAAACTCTTCCTAAAGAACTCTAAAGGATTAGAGATTTTGGGTTAGGTTGTGTTGAAGGTTTAACAAAGAAATATTCACACCATTAAGGAAGAAGACAAGAAGATAAGAAGTCTTCAATGGTGGAATCAAAGAGAGTTGAAAGTTATGAGAGTATTTGGCTCAAGGAAATGTGTTTCAACTAATGAGAATGAGAATGACGGCTAAGGGTTATATTTATAGGTAGAGCGAAAAACTAGGGTTTTGTAGGCCAAAAACGCGCACAGATGCGACTGGCGTTCGAACGCCACTCGAATGCGAGGCTACTAGAAAGGGTTTTCGTTCGAACGCCACTCGAATGCAATACGAACGGATGCTCTCTGGAATGATCCCGTTCGAACCTAATAGAGAACGTGACACTAATGTCAAACTTTCGAACCAAATAACGAACGCGCAGCACCAATGTCAATCGTTCGAACACTACAACAAACGCACCACGAACGCATGTCTGATGCACAATAGCCAGAAACCAGTCCAATTGCTCCAAGATCTTCATGAAAGATTACAACTCAATTGAACTTGTTTTGTCACGGACACATGCCAATAAAAATAGAACTCACAATCTCCCCATTTGGCATTCCGTGACAAAACACTACCTAATACAAAGACTACAGTAATAGATCCAAAAATAAAAAAGCCAACTGTCAACCATCAAAATAGAGACTTATTACAATAGGACTCGATCTAATACCTAACCAAGTAGTCTTCAAAATAAAGCCATCTCAGCAACAAAACCTGTTTACCTGAAACATCCACAAACAATAATATACCGTGAAAAGCATTGGGATTATCAAGTATAACATTAAACATGTATATATAAATCTCATGCATGTACAAGTAGATATCATTCTCCCCCTTAATATAAACTCTCCAAAAAATGGAGATATCAACAAGATATCATATGCTACTACTCACCCTTAATCTATTCTCCATATTTTTGTCACGAAATGACAAAGGAAGAAGGTAACAGGAAAAACAAAAGGAGACAAACACATGCAAGAGCATAAACAAACAGGACTAACTCCATTTCACTAACAGGCTAACTCAGTTAGTAAATAAATAAGCAAATGGGAAGAAAACACTCAATGATATGCAAAATAAATGATATGTAATGATATGAAGCATATACACACACACAATGAGATAAACAAAAGATCCTGTCAAAACTGACTGAAACAGCATTTCAAGCAAATACAATGATACCCAGTCAATATTCAGCTGTTTATGACATGAAACAAGATGCATTATTGTAAAAGTAGCTAAATACAACACTTATGCATATGACATAAACACCAAAGCGTAGCAGACACTTGCTTGAAAAAAAAAGTGCACAACAAATCAAGGCTTAAGACCTTATTTTATGAGCTGGACACAGCCAAAGAAATCCAACTCTAAACAAACCAAGTCCACAAAATATGTGTTCAAACCCAGCACCATTAGGACCTGAAAATAAGCAACATTGGTTGCATGCTATTTGTTACCCCATAAATAACATGAGCTCATTTTTAAAAACTCTTTCGAGTGAAGGGTTTCTGCCCGTATCTTTTGAATTTGGCCACATTGGCTCTTTTTCACTTGAGTCTCATTTTTTTCATTATTTTTTTTTTAAAAAAAGGATAGCAAGGTCATCTAGTCAAAGGTCACACTATTGAGCAAACAAGATATGATAGAAATTAGATTGTTATTCCAAAAACTTATATATGCGACCAAGCCTTGACAAAATAAAAATGTGTATGTGAAAGTGCAAGCACAAGATATACTAAAGGTTTTTATCACACACACTTATGTATATAGAGCAACCAAGAAAATAACAGCATATCATACATGCATAATCAAATATCCTACATATCAGGATCACATGCATATGCTATTCATGCTCTAACAAGCTAAAAAAAAATATATTTTTCATTTTCTATTTTTTTTTTTGTATTTTTCAGATTTTAACAAATAGAAATAAAGACACAAACAGGCTTGCAAAATATCCAATGGTACGTGGAGTTGATATCCCGAGTGCAGATCATACTACCGTCCATTCGGAATCGGCTATGAAATTTATGTCCGGGTTTCCATCCTATATACCAAGGGACATATAACAAAAATAAGCCACACACACCCATATGCTGTGAAAACAAAAATAAACGTGCAAAACATAAAACACACACACACACATTCAATGAGAAAATAAAAGTGCATCATTTAAGCAGAGTTACACCGAATTGCACTCTCACATGTCCATCAGGACACGCCGAAGAAGATGAGAATTCATCTTGCTTCCTCACCCAACCTTTCTAGGAGTCTCTTCCACATGAGAGTTGTAGGGGTTTTTAGGGGGAATATCGGTAATGCAGCGGAAGCGGTGGAAAATCAATTTTCCGATTTCAAAACTTTTTCTCGGATTAATTAAATAAACATATTTATTTAATTATCCAATAATCAAATCATGAAATAAAATTCAATAAATCATATTTAAGTGAATTTACCGAATTACCCTTACACTTGGTATTTTGTCCATTTTAGTCCGAAATTGATCTAATCAATTTTGAATGATTCTAAATCATTTCTAAGATGAACTTAGCATGTTCAAAACATCAAAACACCTAAGGCAACAAAAATCCCAATTTCAAGTCTGGCCGAATGCACCCATTAGGATCCAATTTGTGCACTTTGTCATTTCATGCATCAAAACACATCAAGATGTAATCCAATGAACATGAAACTTTATATGCATCATATACACATCCAAATGCACAACATATATGAAAAGCCCCAAATTTGGACAAGGTCTTAAACCTAATTTTTCAATTTCATCAAATTGGACAAATTAGACCAAATTGGTTAAATCCAACACTTCAATCATCTTTCTTCCATCCAATCAAAGTCTCAACACAATGAAACAACTCAAGATCAAATCTAGGTCATCTAAGAGTGGGTCAACAACTCTAGATTAGCAACAAGGTTTCCAAAACCACAAAAGAACACTTATTACTACAATAGCCATAAGCTTCCTTCATCACACATGCTCTACACTTTCTCCAAAACTTCCATCATCAAAAACACAAAGAATAAAGAAAGAAATAACCTAAGAACATCATGTTAAAGCCTAGATCCTAAGGAACATTTTCCTTTCTAATAGCAAGTTGGAAAAACTTACTAAAATCCAAGCTTTCTTTGATTTCTTCTTTCTTCTCACAAGCTTTCTTGCTTCCATTAATGGAGTTTTTAAAGTGTATTAGGTTATCAAATGAAATGAAATGAAAACAATTTATACTTGTGCACAAGACAAGCCTTGGCCGAATTCATTAAGCCAATACAAGAAATTGTAATTTCAATTTCATTTCAATTATTATTAAATCAACTTGCATAAATATCTAAAAACAACTTTATTAGATATTTTATTAAAGTCAACAAGGCAACTAATCATTTACACCAATATCCTAATGTAAGATATTTTATATTTTAATTAATTTAATCATTTAACAATTAAATAATTTTAATTAATCAAATACAAATATATTAATAATATATAATATTTACATTAAATATTAAAAATATTTTTTTATTTAGGATATTAGTCAAATATCTCAATTTGACATTTATTAATGTGTATTTAAAATAATCAAGTATTAAATGTAAATACACAATAATTAGTAAATGACTATCGGGTCCCTACACATGTATTTTGCGTTTAACTTTTAAACGACTTTATAAATAATCAATATTATTTATATAGTTGCTCTAGTGCTCTACGAGTATATTTCATTATTGAGACTCTCTAGATTCAGGCATATCCGTCACGAAATCCAATTTCGTGTCCATAATTTATCCACCCGTAAATTATGACGATCACGGATAATCTGGCTGAAACATACAGGTCGAGGTCATTGCATACGTATAATCTCTCCGTCACAGGTATCCGGATAATCCCAGAGATATAGATGTAAACGTCAAATCTCTATAGGTATTATCCCGTCGACGTATTCATTAGCAATCTCTAAATAATATTCGGAACTTACTTCCGAAGTATACTGTGGCCACAGATTTAACAGACTGCTAATTATATATGGACTACCTATGCTCTGTACACAGAACTGACGGATCCTATCTTGACACACACAGGATATCCTGAGGATCAGTCCACACCCAACGAACAGGCGGAGGTCTGATCTAAATAGATCGGTGACGTGACTGCCATCTAAGTGTGGAGGATATCTCATACATCCACAGTGGTGTCTCAAGTCGAAGGACCACTATGCTACTCAACCAGAGAAGATTCTTATTGACGTTGGCGTACCATCCATTAAGAATCTTCGGTGAGCCGTTCAGTGTTTATCTATTATAAACACCTACATGTCTATACGAGTCTCCGCAGACTCATGGTTCATTAGGATAAACCATCGGACCGAGTCCCGATATACGACATGTACTGGTCTCAACAGATTTGACTAACCGACCCGTGTTAGTGAATCTTGACCAGGAACTTTATTTGATAATATACATTTAGCAGTGACACTTCCCAATGTCAATTACAAACTAACTTTGTAACTGTGTACTGCATTATATATTATCGGGCCTTTGTCTAATATATACATATCACTAAACCACATTTAGTTTCAATCTAATAGTAATCAGATCGAATATATATAAGAACAAGAGGTGCAACCATAAATAAGTAATATTATGGAAAAGGGGATGTTCGTATTCATGAATCAGACATAAATACGGTGCGGATTGGCGCTCTGAGCACCAACCCCAACAATTTCTCCCACTTGCTCTAATGCCAATCCACGGTATCATATACACGTCTCAATGTGTATCATATGCACATGGCCCTCAAAAGCTCACCAGTACTTAAGAGGTAAGAACAAGTCCGCTATGAATCATTGAGTTTGTCAAACAAACTCCATCGTTTCCCATAGTCAGCATTGTTCATATTTTGTATAATCTAGATTATACATTAATATGACTCTAATGCTAATCGGTATTGTGCTACAACTACTAAGTTGTCCAAGTATTTAGGGATCAAATCCAAAATACTATGCGGACAACCGCAAGCACAACACAAATATAAAACTTCTAATTTATAAGGTCACTTTGCAACTTCATAAGTCAATACTTAATAAGTTGCATCTAATTCTACTCAGTAGTAGAATCCTTCGTGACACTCCCACTGTATCTTTTGTGACTCTTTATGACGTAGACAGTCTAACGTCATAATTAGTCTCAAAACTAATATGACCCTAATGGTTGTAGATTGTATTCTCCATGAACCAGAAACTCGTTCTTAATATCTCAAAGATCACAAAGAACGTGTTTCAAGATCCATCATATGGTCTATAGGATATCAAAATAACTCAATAATTACGATTAAATCGATATCTTTAATCGCACATTATAAAGTATTCATTATGTCATCATCAAATGATACATAAGATTGATTAGACATTCTAATCAATATCTCTTTCTAAAAAGAATCATCCTTTACGAAAGATGAATACGATATACAAGACACACATAACTGTCAAACAGTTATACTAACTGTCATACAGATAGCCTAGTAATGTCCTTTATTAGATCATATCTAATGTACGAATAATAGGAGTATCTCACAAGTCTCCAGTTTTATATCATATATAAAACTTTATATCAATATAACAGAGACTACTCCCACTGCTTTCACGGAGTAAAGAAGACTTAGGTAAATCTTTTACCTTACAAACATCTCATTATTACTATAATAATGATAATGTTGTTAGGATATATAACACTAGAAAGTAATTTGTACGCTCCCACTAACCCTTCAAGCACATATGTATTCTCTATACTTTGACAAGATCAGACAATCTGACTGATATCAAAAATAGAGAATACGGATTTCCAGAAGACTTATCAGAGTCTACAATAGGCTCTATAAGCTAGCACACTAAACTGCGATCTCAGCAGAACACAAACTCTAGGGCCATTCCAGAATGAACTCTTCAAACAAAGAAACCACAACTGATCTCTTATTTGAATAAGTCATTCAAAAAAGGCCACTTTGCATTCTTTAGCTAAAAAGTACAGTTTAATATCAACATTAACCAACAGATCTTAAATTGTTCAATTAGTATGACTAGAGATAAGTTTCCTTAGAATCTACAATAGATTGCTGAGTATAACTTTTCTCACTGTCATATTGTAAAGGTTAAACCTTTAATAAGCTCACATTGCTTTCGCTGCGCAAACAATTAGCACATATCATGAACTAATTCATAATGAAAGCTTAATCAAGTTCAAAACTTGATCGTAGTAAGCTATGAACAATCTTAGATCTATGGTTCAATGGTGAACTTCCAGAATCGATATCAAATATCGCTTCCATTATAAGTTATAGGATAATTTTCTTCAGTAAGAAAACAACAGAATCATAAGTATCAAATACTCGTAAATGATTCTGATATCCTATTGGACTTGTAGGAAGATGTATAAGGTTGTTTCATCTTATTAATTACGTAGTTCCATTTATAATTTATCATTCTCACATTTGACTTCATTAAGTCAAGTCTTTTCTACAATACTTAACATCAGATGTTACACACCAAGTAATAAAACGATTTTATTACTTAGGATCGTAGGAAAGATATTCTATCAAATAGAATACAATATTCTATTAAACAGAATAAACGATAAACTTTTACTTATACCTAAAAGGTGTAAGTAATTTCCATTATATAACTATTATATAAAAGAAATATTCAAATCTCAAACTTTTCAAGATTCGAATTTTCTACCTATACATATCATATATGCAACTGTAGAAAATAATGGAACATTAATTACAGAGATGGATTAGTGTTATTGGAGCATAACCCCAAGAGTATTGAAACTAATTCGACAATATTCAATATCAAACGAATCAAATCATATAAGATTCGATTACTCCCACTGCTCAATTCCATCAAGATGGAATCGTGGAAGAATAATATTGAATATGAATCATATTCATTGAATAACCTTAGAACTAATTGCTTTAAATTCATAAGTTTGATCGTATCAAAGATCTTTGAACAATTCAAAGACATGTAATGAATTTTGAGGATAAAGTTCTCTAAAAACTTTAGATTGAATATATTTGAATAAATCAAAAATGTTCAATCTACGTTTCATCAGAACAGATAGAAAGTTCTTGATCATATCAAGACGTTCAATATGTGTTCTTTTAGAAACACGTAACTAAGTTATGACAATTCATAAGCTAAGTTACGAAGTAAAGAAAACTACCTTAAGCAATTACAATTTATTAAACTACATACATCCAATGTATCAAAAAATAAATCTGGTGGTCTAATGACAAATCATCGGTTAAACGAGATCTTAATCACCTTCTTGAATACAATATTCATTAAACGGATAAGGATGTGTGGTATGATCTAGTATCAAACCATCCTTTACCATACGAATAAGCATCTAATGCTTAAGTGATTTAAACTCATAAAGCACCGTTCTAAATTATTTACTTTACCGAATAATTTTTCTTAATGTTTATCTCTACGTCAATGACACTACCAGTTGTATTTTGAAATATATATAACAATTGTTTATAAAGAACATGTAACTATCAAATAGTCGTAAGTTCTGATATCAAATATCAAAAACAATCATTAACTAATATTTCAAATAACTAGACGGGAGATCTGGTATACAATACCTATAGTTGTAGCATTGTGAAAATCGATATTTTCTATACACAACTATACGCATCTCCTTTCTTTAGCTTTACTATTTGCATTCAACTATTCACAACAATTGTAAATAATTGATTAGCAAATTGTGTCAAACACATTGCCTCTATAGGTCATTAAAGCTAAGAAACGTCATTACTAGATAAACAAATACCTAATGGGGCTTTCTTAATGTCAGTCAAGAATCTCGTGACACGAACTAATTCAAGTCAATTCTTACTGCATAAGAAACTATTATCTCTACATTTATATCCTAAAAGGGATATCTATCTAGATTATCTATCATGACTTAGAAACTAAGTCATTACCATCTTGATTTTTGAAGAAAATCGGAACAACAGTTCCCGATGGTTTAGACTAATCTAATAATATCCTAGTCTAATAGTATCTAGAACCTATTCTAGAAAAACTGCAACCAAGTGTCAAGTCATATAACATATCAAAATATGTATGCAGTAATCAAAAGTTCAATTCTATATAAGTAATAGAATAAGGAAACGAACAAGCGGCAATTTCCATAATAATACACACTGCCTAAGTTATGGAATATTTTAAACTTAGCAGTGCCTCCCATTATTTTACGTAATACCGTAATCCCCAACGGAAAGACGAGAATTCAATAATTAAATCGAATTCCATAATGGGAAGAGGACCCCATGAATATATTTCGACTCACAGCAGAGGCACGGTCTCGCCTACGTATATTCACAGGTAGACAACTCATTGTCAATCACTCACTAGTGATTCCTGGGTTCCGGTCCTGGTCGTTTCTCGTTGTCGCTGCGAAGGCAGGCCCACAAGGAGACGTACCAAGGTTAAACTTGTCAATGATAAACTCAAGTTACTTGCGTAACCCTGACAGCTAGGGCACGTTCAGGATTCCGCTTTCGCTTGAATTTATCTATTATCTAATATAAATCCGGCATAAATAAATTTCTATCAGCTACATCCTCACAGCAGAGGCACGGTCTCGGATGTAGTCAACGAAAAGATATTTATAAACCGTATTGACAAGACGGACCAAGAAACAAGTATTCCAAATACTAGTTACCTTAAAACCTTATTTAGCGGGGATATTCCATTAAGTGTCATACACCCTAAATCTAATCAAATTAGATTATAACATGCATGTATAAAGTCAAGAAAACATGATTAAACATTGAATAAAAACAAGCTAATCATTTATGGAGGCCTAGAATCAGACTCGCTCTGATACCATTTTGTAGGGGTTTTTAGGGGGAATATCGGTAATGCAGCGGAAGCGGTGGAAAATCAAATTTTCCGATTTCAAAACTTTTTCTCGGATTAATTAAATAAACATATTTATTTAATTATCCAATAATCAAATCATGAAATAAAATTCAATAAATCATATTTAAGTGAATTTACCGAATTGCCCTTACACTTGGTATTTTGTCCATTTTAGTCCGAAATTGATCTAATCAATTTTGAATGATTCTAAATCATTTCTAAGATGAACTTAGCATGTTCAAAACATCAAAACACCAAGGCAACAAAAATCCCAAATTTCAAGTCTTGGCCGAATGCACCCATTAGGGTCCAATTTGTGCACTTTGTCATTTCATGCATCAAAACACATCAAGATGTAATCCAATGAACATGAAACTTATATGCATCATATACACATCCAAATGCACAACATATATGAAAAGCCCCAAATTTGGAATTGTCTTAAACCTAATTTTTCAATTTCATCAAATTGGACAAATTAGACCAAATTGGTTAAATCCAACACTTCAATCATCTTTCTTCCATCCAATCAAAGTCTCAACACAATGAAACAACTCAAGATCAAATCTAGGTCATCTAAGAGTGGGTCAACAACTCTAGATTAGCAACAAGGTTTCCAAAACCACAAAAGAACACTTATTACTACAATAGCCATAAGCTTCCTTCATCACACATGCTCTACACTTTCTCCAAAATTTCCATCATCAAAAACACAAAGAATAAAGAAAGAAATAACCTAAGAACATCATATGTTAAAGCCTAGATCCTAAGGAACAATTTCCTTTCTAATAGCAAGTTGAAAAACTTACTAAAATCCAAGCTTTCTTTGATTTCTTCTTTCTTTCTCACAAGCTTCTTTTGCTTCATTAATGGAGTTTTCTTTAAAGTGTATTAGGTTATCAAATGAAAGAAATGAAAACAATTTATACTTGTGCAAGACAAGCCTTGGCCGAAATTCATTAAGCCAAATACAAGAAATTGTAATTTCAATTTCATTTCAATTATTATTAAATCAACTTGCATAAATATCTAAACAACTTTATTAGATTTTTTTAAAGTCAACAAAGGCAACTATATCATTTACAACAAATATCCTAATGTAGATATTTATATTTTAATTAATTTAATCATTTAACAATTAAATAATTAATTAATTAATCAAATACAAATATATTAAATATATGTATAATATTTACATTAAATATTAAATATATTTTTATTTAGGATATTAGTCAAATATCTCAATTTGACATTTATTAATGTGTATTTTAAATAATCAAGTATTAAATGTAAATACACAATAATTAGGAAATGACTATCGGGTCCCTACACATGTATTTTGCGTTTAACTTTTAAACGACTTTATAAATAATCAATATTATTTATAAATGTTGCTCTAGTGCTCTACGAGTATATTTCATTATTGAGACTCTCTAGATTCAGGCATATCCGTCACGAAATCCAATTTCGTGTCCATAATTTATCCACCCGTAAATTATGACGATCACGGATAATCAGGCTGAATCATACAGGTCGAGGTCATTGCATACGTATAATCTCTCCGTCACAGGTATCCGGATAATCCCAGAGATATAGATGTAAACGTCAAATCTCTATAGGTATTATCCCGTCGACGTATTCATTAGCAATCTCTAAATAACATTCGGAACTTACTTCCGAAGTATACTGTGGCCACAGATTTAACAGACTGCTAATTATATATGGACTACCTATGCTCTGTACACAGAACTGACGGATCCTATCTTGACACACACAGGATATCCTGAGGATCAGTCCACACCCAACGAACAGGCGGAGGTCTGATCTAAATAGATCGGTGACGTGACTGCCATCTAAGTGTGGAGGATATCTCATACATCCACAGTGGTGTCTCAAGTCGAAGGACCACTATGCTACTCAACCAGAGAAGATTCTTATTGACGTTGGCGTACCATCCATTAAGAATCTTCGGTGAGCCGTTCAGTGTTTATCTAATATAAACACTACATGTCTATACGAGTCTCCGCAGACTCATGGTTCATTAGGATAAACCATCGGACCGAGTCCCGATATACGACATGTACTGGTCTCAACAGATTTGACTAACCGACCCGTGTTAGTGAATCTTGACCAGGAACTTTATTTGATAATATACATTTAGCAGTGACACTTCCCAATGTCAATTACAAACTAACTTTGTAACTGTGTACTGCATTATATATTATCGGGCCTTTGTCTAATATATACATATCACTAAACCACATTTAGTTTCAATCTAATAGTAATTAGATCGAATATGTATATAAGAACAAGAGGTGCAACCATAAATAAGTAATATTATGGAAAAAGGGGATGTTCGTATTCATGAATCAGACATAAATACGGTGCGGATTGGCGCTCTGAGCACCAACCCCAACAGAGTTCCCAGACACAAAACAATTTCTCACTCAGAATTGAGCTTGTTTGGTTAGTGCAGAAACTTGAGAACTTAGATTTGACGAATCAACTAGGAGACACACTCTTAGCATTCTCTATATTTGATGCAACATAAGATTTAGCCTAATGTGTTCTGCCTTGCCACAAATGATGGCATACAGCACAACCTCGAATGAGGAGTGAGGTTTACCCACACATCTCTAGATGAGGTTGGGTTACAGGACGAGGAATAAATGATGAATAACAAGACTACACTCAACATTTTTTTTTCCTAAGTCACGTTTAGAGCTGCTACAGGCACAGCTTTGGAAGAAGAAGCCTTATCACAATTAGGTCAGAAATAATTCCTACATCGGTCCACATTTTTATTCTCACTAGAAAATACAGAAACTGGGTTCTAGTATCTTCAAGTTCAGTCTCTAAGGCTGGACCTTAACAATAGACCCCTATTCATCTCTTCCAGGTCATCAACCATCAAAAGACTTTGCTCAAATTTGGCTTGAGCTTCATTCTTTTCTAGCTCAACAACTTTCAGCCTTTTATTTGTTGGATAATTATGACCCATAGCGTCACTATTTGTACAGACCATGGTGTTGTTGTACAAATTAACTATATGAAAAATGAGATTGCACTCTTATCATTTGTGATTAGATCACCTAGATATATAAATGATGAGAGGTCCCTATGATTTGTTCCTGGACGGAGAATGATATGAGACAGTATCAGTCCACGAAGGATAAATCATTAAATATCCCTAGTCAGAGTATTATCGAGATTGGACATCGATAAATACGTAAAATACTAGTATTACACTTGTGCGCGTTTGTGAGGGCACAGCGACATAGTTCTCATATATTTGGGTATAGGATACTCATGCAAATGTAATAGGAGGTTGTGTTTCACCGATGGTATGGGAAACAGCTTCGCTCTGGATAGACCCCCGCGGAATCCCATTGGTAGTATGACTATGTGTCTATGGGAGTCTGCAATCAGGGTAGGTGTATTTGGTTTTAACCTGAGACTTGCACCGCTAATACTTACGACAATCGATATACTTAGTTGAGGTCGTCTAGGGCTTTAAACCGGTTCTGTGTTACGCCAATTCTGGGTATATTGAGAATCGTAGTGTGTGGGGTGTGATGTCAAGACGGAAGTATCACTCCAGTCATAGTGGAGATGACGGTCACGTAGGATACGGAACTCGTTCTCTTAAATGCTCGAGCTATCGGGATATTATGACTAGGTCATGTAATCCGATTATAGAGACTAGTTACCAGACATCCGATATGTGCTTCGTACGGGGACGACACAATTCCAGCCCTAGGCCTAGCACGTGATCATCCGATACTGGACCAGAAATATGCAATACTTCGGTATACTACGCTTGATATAGATCATATATTCCTGTAAGGATATTTCCGGAAAATTGGGTAGGCATTGCGCTTTGCTAGAAGCCAACCTTGTCTTGTAAATCGGTATAAACGTAGTACGAGGTACTTACGTGTTCGGATAGTCCGACGACCGTATTTACTGCCAACATATCCGGGGATCTCATGGGTCGCTTCCCGAAGATTCACCGATGATGTATGACTCGCACTATAATTAATCTGGGATTAATTCGATGAGAGAGAAAATTAATCTGGGATTAATTACGGAGATATTTTATCTAGGATAAAATATTAATAAAAGAGAGAAAACGATTAATTTGGAATTAATCGATAAAATAATATATTCGATATATTATGTTAAATTGGATTTCGACGCGGAATTAAAATTAGATTTTAGTTCGGGCGAACGAATTAATTTAGAATTAATTCGTTAGCGACGTGAATAGTGATTTCGCTAGGCGTAATCATTTAATTATGACGCGACGGAAAATTTGTTAATTTAGAATTAGCGAACCCGAGCCCGAGAGTGATTGCGAGCGCATTCGCATTTCGAATTCGAGCGCGACACGCAAGTCACTTCAAGCGTCAAATCATTAGTCACATCAATTGTCAAATCACTTGTCAGTTTGAGTGATGTGATGTGACATGACATGTTGTCACTTTATTAAAGTGACTTGATGTGAATAGTGAAAGGTGATGGTTTGAAAGTTGATAGGACTTGTACCTTTTTGATTTTTGAATTAATTGTTGTATATATATATATATTTATTTATTTACTTGGTAATGGAATAAAAAATTATATATGTATACACAAAACTTTTTTTCTCTCTCTTAGACCAAGTGTGGCTCACGGTTTTTGACCTTCTCCCTCCCCTCTCATTTTCGGCTTTGAGCCTTCTTCTTCCTCCCTCCATTTTTGGTTCGACCAAGCATTAAGAAGAAGAAAAGAGAGTGTTTTGTGGCAAAACAAAGTGCTAGCACACACATAGAGTTATCCTAAGGTGATAGGGAAGTGTTTCCATGAGCATGGAAAAACTTGAAGCTTGGAGCTTCAATGGTGATGACCATGGCCGAATCTTGGAGGTGCTTCAACCATCAAAACCGAGCAATCCACTGCCTTGGAGAGTCATTGGCGTGACCTTAAAGAGGAGGAGAAGGCTTGTGTTCTTTGATGCATCCAAACCAATCATTGTGAGTATATGTTTCCGCCATTATTCTTTGATGTATTCATATGAATTTTATGCTTGATTTGTTGATCTTGGGACCTATATTAGAAACCAACATTATTGACCTCTATGTTAGTCTTCTTAAAAGCTAAACTCTCATTAAACAGTTCAACATAAGCTACCTGAAGTCTTTCCTCATCTACATACTCATCAAGAGAGACTTCTGAATCAGCATCATTAACCACAATCTCTCTCTCACCAGTCACACAGGTAATAAAATTGCCTTTAGGAGAATCATCTCCTTCAGAGTCACTAAGGGATGCTGCCATGGCTTTCTTGCCTTTAGCCTTAAGGTATGTGGGACACTCAGATCTAACATGCCCATATACTTTACATTCATAGCATTGGGCACAACGGGATCTACTATCCCTATCCTCTCCAGACTCACTCCTGCTATGCCTACTCTCTCTAGGCATAACCTCTCTATCCATGTTACTGCTATGACCACTCTTCTTAAGTTTAAGAAATTTCTTAAACTTCTTTGCAAACAAGGCCAAATCATGATCCTTGATGGTATCATCATCACTAGACGAATCATGCACAACTTCCTTAGCGATTTTCATCACAAACGTTTTTGGCTCTCTATAACCAGGAAGCTTTTTCTCATAAATCTGCAGCTTTCCTACGAGTTCATCTAAATTAAGCTGATCGAGGTCATTGCTTTCCTCGATGGCGGTGATTTTGGGTAGGAACTTATTAGGTAGGGATCTCAGGATTTTCTTAACTATCCTACTGGTAGGAATAGTCTCACCTAGGTTAAACCTAGAGTTAACAATATCGTTAATCTCAGCATAAAACTCATCAAAGGTCTCATCTTCTTTCATTCTGGCGACCTCAAACTTAGTAGCTAAATCCTGGAGTCTATTATTTTTAACAGACAATGTGCCCTCATGCATAGTCTGCAGGATGTCCCAAGCATTCTTGGCTATCTCACACATTGAGATTCTCCTAAACTCAGCATAACACACAGCACCATATATTGCATTAACAATCTTGCTGTTCCTATTGCTAGCATCAAATTCATCATTGGTCCAAGTCAATTTATCTTTAGGGGAAGAGACCCTATCAACAACAACAACTGGAGGTTTCCACCTGTGTTCAACAGTCATCCAGACCCTCTCATCTAAGGACTTAAGGAACTCTCTCATGCGAACCTTCCAATATAAACATTCCGTGCCATCAAAGAATGGCGAACAATTCAAGGGTTGACTACGTTCCATAGCTAACGGGTCAAGGATCGAGTTCAGGCTCCGATACCAATTGAAAATTCGGGGTTAGCCTAGGTTTTGACCCTATGCGGAATAACAAGCAATAAACAGGACAAGTCCTAATTACTGTTACTATGGAATTGAGACAGGCAATTACCAAATCAACCAACACAAATAATATGCTGAAAATGTAAAAAATAATAACAATAATTAAAGCAGCAAATATAATCAAACCACAATATTAATCAATAATAGAAATTGTGGAAAAGTAAATCAATCACATAAAATTCAACACAATAATTTTGGTGACGAAGTGGAAAACTCTTCCGAGTAAAAAACCATTCCGGGTATAGGCTACCACCCGAATCCACTATATAGAGAAAAATTTACAGCGATGGTCAAGACCTATGGTGGCAACTCCACCGACTCAAGTACCTCAATACTGCAAGAACTCAAGGAACTCCTTAAGCCCGCGACCCACAGTTTTCTTCAGAACCTCTGAAGTCTCTGAGTAGATTATATCACCAATGACGCCGAAACTCCGACTACCAAAACCCCTCCTAAAGAACTCTAAAGGATTAGAGATTTTGGGTTAGGTTGTGTTGAAGGTTTAACAAAGAAATATTCACACCATTAAGGAAGAAGACAAGGAGATAAGAAGTCTTCAATGGTGGAATTAAAGAGAGTTGAAAGTTATGAGAATATTTGGCTCAAGGAAAATGTATTTCAACTAATGAGAATGGCGGCTAAGGGTTATATTTATAGGTAGGGTGAAAAACTAGGGTTTTGCAGGCCAAAAACGCGCACAGATGCGACTGGCGTTCGAACGCCACTCGAATGCGAGGCTACTGGAAAGGGTTCGTTCGAATGCCACTCGAACACAATATGAACGGATGCTCTCTGGAATGATCCCGTTCGAACCCAATAGAGAACGTGACACTAACGTCAAATGTTCGGACCAAATAACGAACGCAGCACCAACGCCAATCGTTCGAACACTGCAACAAACGCACCACGAACGCATGTTTAATGCACAGCAGCCAGAAACCAGTCCAATTGCTCCAAGATCTTCATGAAAGATTGCAACTCAATTGAACTTGTTTTGTCACGGACACATGCCAATAAAAATAGAACTCACAAATTTAGGTCAGTTTCTTGAAAAATCAGTTCAACCTAGGAAATTATAAACAATCTTAACAATTAAGGATCAGTTATGCATCAAGGCGGAATAAAAAACATACAAAAGTACCTAGATTAATTTGCATGTGTAATATTTAATTTGGATTCATTTATCATATACCAAGCATGAAATTTGTCATAGATATAGGATTAGACTCATACTCATATAATTTATGTTATGGATTTGCACGATGAAAATGTAATTAAGGCAAAATTGATATTTTTAATTTTTTACTCTGAACAATTAACTAATATAAAAAAATAAACTAAACTTTAGCGGAAAAAATTTCAATATTTTTTTTCCATTTGGCGGAATATTTTATTTAGCTGTAGAAACATTTCCTACACAATACTACAAGCCTAATTTCAACTATAACATGTCAATTTCACAATATATATATATATATATTAAATTTATTTATATAATTAATTAAATTAATATAAATTTAATCTAATTGCATGCAGTTAATCCAAATCAATTTACACCAAATAGAGTCACCACTACGAATTTCCTCTAGAACAATCCTCGGTTATAATAAAGTGGTATTCACAACTCTACAATGGTAATCTATTCTGTAACAACGTAATTGAGTTCAAATTACACTAAAGATCTATTTGAAAACTATTTAAGTAAGTAAAATATTTTCAATGATTTTTTTTGAAAGGGAAAGTGTATTTCGATATTTGGCTATCGCCTGAAAATATTTTTAGGAAAATGTTATCAAATGTTTGGTATGTATAATATTTTTTCAGAAAATATTTCTAATGATTAGAAGTATGAATGATTAAAAAAACCAAGTTCGGCATGGATCTGCATAGACCTTAAAAACCCGAGTTTGATCTCGATCCATATAGACCCAGGTATTCTTATGCCTTAAATACCATTGATTCTACAATAAACAATTTATTCATAACCATTATGAATTTAATATTTCTATTTGTAATGGAACTTGAGCGCTTTAATGATTCAAGTACTGAATTGAATATACTCTACTTCTCGCAAGAAAAAATGGATTCCATGTTTATATAAAACGTTCCTAGTTACATATAAAACCATGCCCCAAAAGTATGAAATTATTGACCGATAATTCTACACTAATTTCAATCATGTAAATAAAAGGACATAGCTTATCATGTATGAGTTACCAGTACACTTATGATTTATACCAACCCATATATGATCATCTAGTAGACATATATTGATTTCTTTATCCAACATATATTAGAAAAAAATTCATTTGTCTAGGTCCAGTCCTATATAATTACATCATATAAGTTGTCTTTATTCTTATTTTGTCATATGAACGATCTTATACCAAGATTGTTATATCAATTATAGAATGACCCATAACTATAGATAAACAACAAATAAAGTACGTATCTTTTTTTGCTATCTACAAACTATAATGATTATTTATCTCAAACTTAAATTCTCTTATGTATAATACTCATACATTAAGTCTAAGACTACATGAGTAATCAAGTAATGAATGAATAATACACATTTAATTAATAGGTCGTTTACTTTATACATGAATATCTATGGCATAGACTCTAACATGGGTATCAAAAATATTAAAGAATTATTAATCATTTTCTCAATGTGGAAACAAATCTACAATGCAATATATGCATCACATCACTCATGTTACAATCGAATAATATATTACCATGCATGTTAATATGTTAAAACTATTGAATACACATAACTTAAATTATTTGGAATTTAATTTTAAAAAATATATTTCTATCAGTCGTCGTCGTCATCATCATTTGTCAACTAAAAATAAGATCTTAAATTTCTATTCACTTTAGTCATTTGTCAACTAATAATAGGTTTCACCTAAAATTTTCCCTATCTATTCCATTAGAAAGCTACACACACATTATCGTTCACGTGAACAATATATTTTTCTGCATTCAAAACTAAAGGGGTGGACACGTCCCAATGTAACATCCCCCTCCAAGAGATGCTACCTACAAGGAATAGGCCGTACTATCTCCCTGAGCCTCTGACCTTCTGACTCTGCTCAACACCACTAATCTTATCTCAGACATAAACTCATGCATAGGGACCATTGCCCAACTTAATAACTTGGAATGCATATCAAATACTCATACTATGTACTCAATAGTACTTCATATTTCAATTATGATAATGAACACTTCTAACACAATATCATACATAATTCGTAATATACAACATGTATGACGCATGACTTTACTTAGACTCTGACTCCAATGCAGCTCCGAATCGATCTGATGGACTCAAACTCTCTAATAACTGCCATCAGTATCCATCATCTCGAGCTTGTCTTCTGGGTATACCTACAAAACAAAAAAATTGGGAGTGGGGGGAGAGGGGGTTAGATCATTTGAACGATCTAGTGGGTGGACAATTTAAAATAGGAACTAAAGTGCTCTTTGAAAACCTATGGTTCTAAAACCAACTTTTATCTCAAAGAAATCATCTTTCTGAAATCTCTTTCATTGTCTGAAAATAATTCTTTTTCTAGAAAAACTTTTCTGAAAACTGCTTTTGGTCTATAAATCTATGAAATTCTCATAAAACAGTTTCTTATGAAAACTCTTTCTGAAAATCATATATTTTGTAAGTTTGTCTCTGAAAATTCATATTTGAAAATCTATTTATGAGAAATTCATATCTAAAAATTTGTATCTAAAAATCAATACATGAATATCTGGCGTATGGTGGCGTTACATACCGCCGTACCCCCATACATAAAATCTGGCTCTTGGGAGCATCCCCTGTACGTGAATATAGGATGGTCTTGGGGCGTTACGTATAGTCATCCTACAAGCCACAAATCTGAAGCCAGTGTGTAGATTTATGCTACCCTCCTGACTTAAAATCTGGGATCTAGAGGCATCAGTCATCCATAGTCCTGAACTACGTGTACACACGATATCTGAATCCGTCAATTCCATATCCGAGTCAAGTTACATAGTGAGGTGAGTTTTTTCCCCATGCCTCGAGAAATCATAAATCTCAAACTTGGAAAATCATTTCTTCTTAAACATTTCTCAAAACGTTCTTATTCAAAATACAATTGAAAGTAATCTCGGCTATTGCCCCAAGTGCCCAAAAGTAAGTTTTGATTCAAAAACATATAAGTAAACACGGTTTAAGAAAATGGTACAGTCATTGATTTGGAACCTGACTGGCATTACTCACTTTGCCGAAGGAAATTACGATTCCTGTGATGATATATAATTGATAATCTTGATTAGAAAATGGGTTGAGGAATATATTTCGGAATTAGGCTAAGTTTATCTATTCAAGTACTTACTATCACTACAAGACGTATCATTCTTATATCATGATGTAATGTATGTATACTGTTAGGGTTGGTGCTCGAAGTGCCAATCCGGATCGTATTTATGTCCGATTTATGAATACGAATAATTTTTTTCCATAATATTAAATATCTATGGTAATAATTATTATTTTTATGTACATATTCGATCTAATTACGATTAGATTGAAACTAAATATGATTTAGAGATATGCATATATTAGACAAAGACCCGATAATATATTTTGTATTGCACAATTACAAAATAGTTTGTAATTGATATTGGAAAGTGTCACTACTATAAGTATATTATCAAATAAAGTTCATGGTTAAGATTTACTGACACGAGTCAGTTAGTAAAATTCACTGAGACCAGTACATGTCGTATATCGAGATTTTTTCCGATGGTTTATCCCAATGAACCATGAGTCTTGGCAGACTCGTGTAGATGTGTAGGTGTTTATTTGATAAAAACTGAACGACTCACCGAAGATTTCCTAATAAATGGTACACCCACTTCAATAGGAATCTTCTCGAGTTGAGTAGCATAGTGGTCCTTCGACTTGAGATACCATTGTGGATATATGAGATATCCTCCACACTATGATGGTAGTCACGTCACCAATCTATTTAGATTAGACCTCCGCCTGTTCATTGGGTGTGGATCAGATAGAATCCGTCAGTCTTGTGTACATGGCATAAATATCATGTACGTATTTGCAATCTAGTAAATCCATGACCGTGGTATACTAAAGAAAGCGAGTTCTGAGTGTTATTTAGAGATTGTAAATTTGAAAGTCGACTATATTATACCTTAAGGATTTGACGTTTTTATCTATACCCCCGTTATAATATTGATAGCCTGTGACGTAGGGATTATACGTATGTAATGACCTTGACTTGCATAGTTTAACGAGATTATCTATAGTCGTTATAATTCATAAGTGAGTGAATTATGGACACGAAATTGGATTCTGTGACGGATAAACCTAAACTTAGAGAGTCCCACAATATGAAGTATACTCGTTGAGCACTTGGGCAACATGTTATGAATAATATAGATTATTCATAATACTTCACCAGATTAAATAAGTTAATTCGAATTGTTTAATCGGTTAAACGAAAATACATGCATTAGGGGCTATTCAGTCAATTAATAATTATTGTGTATTTATATTTGATACATATTAATTAATTATCAAATGAGACTTTGACACATGCCATTAATATATGAGTTTGTTATTTAATGTAAATAAAAATACATATATAATAATAATCTCATTAATTAATTATTTAGATGTTTAAATCTTAAATATCTAGATAATTAAATTATTTCAATATTACATAATTGTTATGCAATATGTTTGATTATTATTAGTTACAAGTGGCATGAATCTTTTAAGCTTAAAGTTTACAAATTAGATTTGTTAAATTAAAGCTTATTATTATTAATTAATTAGATTAATTGACCAAATGACCAAAATGCCCCTTCCCCCTCCAAAGTCAGTTTGGCCTTAGTATTTAAAATGAAAATTTTTGTTTTCACTTTCATTATAACTCCATGGCCGAATCCTTTGAAGAAAAAAACTCCCAAAATTTTATTGAAGAATCAAGGAAAAAAATGAAGAAATCAAGAAAAAGTTTTAGAAACTTAGGAGATTTGGAGGTAATCTTCATAACTCTTAAACTTAGAAAGCTTGTTTCTTGTTCTTAAGTATTTGGGCCTTTTTGATTTGGAGGATGGATTTGGAGGCTAGATGTTAGGGTTGGTGCTCGGAGTGCCAATCCAGATCATATTTATGTCCGATTTATGAATACAAATAATTCATTTTTTCCACAATATTACTTATTTAATGGTAGCACCTCTTGTCTTTTATATACATATTCGATCTAATTAAGATTAGATATCTAATTATGCTTAGATTGAAACTAAATCTGATTTAGTGATACATGTATATTAGACAAAGATAATAGGATTTATAATGTAGTGTGCAGTTATTGTAATTGACATTGGGAAGCGTCACTATAAGTTGTATATCCTTAAATAAAGTTCATGTTCAAGATTTACTAACACTGGTCGGTTAGTAAAATCCGCTGAGACTAGTACATATCGTATATCGTGACTTGATCCGATGATTTATCCCAATGAACCATGAGTCTCGTTAGACTCGTATAAATATGTAGGTGTTTATTTGATAAATACTAAATGACTACTGAAGATTTCCTAATAAATGACATAACAATGTCAATAAGAATCTTCTCGAGTTGAGCGAGCATAGTGGTCATTTGACTTGAGATACCACAATGGATATATAAGTTATCCTCTACACTTTGATGGCAGTCACGTCACTGATATATTTAGATCAGACCTCCACCTGTTCGTTGGGTGTGGACTTATGCTCATGATATCCAGTGTGTATCAAGATAGAATCAGTCAGTCTTGTATACATGGCAAAAGTTTCCTACACGTGTTTGTGATCTAGTAAATCCATGATCATGGTATAACTTCGGAAGTGAGTTCTGAGTGTTATTTAGAGATCGTAAATTTGAAAGTCGACGATATTATACCATAAAGATTTGACGATCTTATCTATATCCCAGGTATAATATGGATAGCCTGTGACGGAGGGATTATACGTATGCAATGACCTCGACTTGCATAATTTAGCGAGATTATCTATGGTCGTCATAATTCATGAATGAGTGAATTATGGACATGAAATTGGATTTCATGACGGATAAACCTAAACTTAGAGTGCAACATCCCAGATTTTCGGGATTGTTCTAGAAGATTTCTGGACGGATGTTTTAGTCTCGGAGCATGATGATGATAAAGAATAAGATTTTAAGTGATGTTATATGAGTTGGAATATTATTTTATGAATTTACGTCGCGTCGGAAAACGTGAAGGATCAAAAATCGGTTACGTGATTTTCGTAAAACGTATAAAGTTTGCGGTTTTGGTCACGTAGAGAGCAAACGAACTTCGATCGAGTCGATTTTTGAACTATCAGACACTTTTTTCAGAGACAGACAACTTTCATGTTGAACACTTTTCGAGAATCGCATTAGAAGGGCTCCGAAATTACGATATTCCAGAAGGTTCCAAAATAGGGGTTGATTTGTAATTTTTACAGGGGCTTATTTGTTATTTTTCAGGCAGTATTTAAAGCCTTAAAGTTTTGGTAAATTGTAAATTGATCAAACCTTCTCCATCTCCCTCACCCGTACCCTCACGCCCTTTAGAGAAGAAGAGGTCGCCGGCAGCAGCTCCGGCCACCTCAGGCCGGTGCACCGGTGCCGATAGGACCGCCGGACCTCGACGCACACTTGGGTGGCCGGTGGCGACGCTATTGACGCCGAAATCAGCGACGGCGAGAGGAAGATGAGGTGCGATAATGGGTTGGTAGGATCTAGCTCGTCGGTTCGTTTCACGGCCCGAGCCACCTACCAAATCGAAGCCCTCGACGAGTACTACAAGTGTACGAGGTTGATTTTGCCAAACAACCACCGATTGCACACGAAACGAGGAAGAAAGCATCGGTGAACAGTAAACCCATGTTGAATAGTAGCTTCGATCAGAATTCCATCGACACCAGCGCGTTCGTATGGTTATTGGGAGTCTGAATATGGCCTCAGAATTTTGGTATGACTTTCCGTTTAGAATTTGATATTTCAAAGTGTATCGATTTGTATTCGGATGTTTCCGATAGTTTTGTAGTGTAACGAATTTGCATGAGATGAATTAGATATAATTTAATATGTTAAAATGATAAATGTGGTAGAATTCGGGGAGAATCAAATGAGATATGATCGATCCGGTAGAATTAGCAAGTTTCCGGTAAAACAGAGTTTCTCACGCGAATGAGCGTAGTTGATCGTAAATATAGTTATAATGTAAATATGATATTGCGAGGGTAATTAGGTAATTTTGGCTTAGTCCGGAGGGTTCGAGACCATTCCATAGAGTTTACGGAAATTTTTCCGCAGGTTTTGCCGCAAACGCGTAAAGTGAGAATATGACTCATCTAGCTAGTTTAGAATAGTATGTTAGCATTTATTAGAGTAATGAAGTTTATATCGTAGTACCAGAGATGATTCGAGTGTTCCGGGGGAACCCGTAGTTATTTTAGATGAGTTGAAAGTCCCGTAAATAGCGGTTCTAACAGATGTTGTGATTTATTTTGGCAGATCGGACCGGGATTAGGAGTGTCCGCATAGCCAGGTAAGTAACTCATGCTTCTAATACTTAAAGATCTAGTAGCGTTCGGAATTAATTATGTACTAGAATTGTGTATAATATATGCATGAAACAAGTATATATTTATATATAAAGATGAGTGTGGAAGAAAGAAACATGTGTAACTAGATACACATATAGATAAGAATAAGCGATTATGAGCAAAGGTATGAATAAGAGCATATAAAAGTATAGAGACACACATGTAAGTACATTTAGATGAGAACACATAAATAAGGTCATAAATATAATTTAATAAGACTTGGGTATGAGGGATGTAGAAACTACACCATAGGGAATGAGATTACAGTTATAAATGTGATAATCATATATAAATTAGTGATATGAATGAAAGTCTGTATTTTATGCATTGTATACGAATATTAGCATGCATGAATAAATAAAAACTAGTGAGTACTGATACATGTATATAAGATGGTAGAAAACATAAATGAGTAGCATATGCATGGCATGAGAATATATAAAATATTATGATTTGAGATTTCCGAGCACAAGTTGATAGTTAGAAAATGGCAAAGCAGTTTAAGAACTAAGACATTGGAACTCATATATGCTTGATGTCTGATATAGTAATAGAGCTTCGAATGTATGTGTATGAATATAAATTGTGCAATATATCGACTGTGAGCCACCAGTAAGGTAAGTTATAAAGGTAAGTTAAGTTGTGATGGTTGAATGTGTGCATATATAGATAAATATAGATATGTATGAATGTAAGATAAATTTAGCATGTTTAGTTTGAACAAACATTCGTTGATATTTGAGCATATAGTTAGTAAGATCATTATAGAGAAAATCATGGCTAGAGTAGAGAGAAGCATGAGATATGCATATAAGCAAATGCATGTGTGTGTGTGTTTTAGGTTTTCAACGGTTGAGCATACAACAACAATGTTTTTCAAAAATTTCAAATGTTTTAAAGAAAGATTTCAAATGCTTTTGAAAAGAATCGTATTTCAGAAAATGTTTCCTTCTACAGTTTGAGTTACAGATTATGGTTTTATAGTTTTCGGGGTATGAGGTAAAAACTCACCCCAGTATGTAACTTGAGATACAGTTCGGAATTGATGGATAATTTGGAATTGACAGATATAGACGCATGTGCACATGTGGAGGACTGAGGGGACGCACTCAGATCCTCGAGCAGGACTAGGGGCTACAGGGTCCCGAAATCCTGATTTTTCAGAGATGCCCAGTTGAGTTATGGTTCTGGGCATCGAGTACACCCAGTTGAGTTATGGTCCTGGGTGTAGAGAGACGTCCAGTTGAGTTATGGTCCTGGACGTAGAGCAGTTTTCAGATTTCCAGTACACAGTTTTCAGATTTTCAGTGTTTAGATTTCAGAAACCAGATTTTCAGTACACGGTTTTCAAATCATCAGAACATGGTTTTCAAAAGTTAGACCTTAGTAAACAGTTTTCAGAAACCAGATTCTAGAAACAGTTTTCAGATCTCAGCTTTCAGATACAGTTTTCAGAAAGAAACTTTCAGATAAAGAATTCAGAAAGAGTTTTCAGAAAATAGCATTTCAGAAAAGATTTCAAAAGTATCTTATAAAAGCGTTTGCATGTTAAGTAGAGTATGGTTTACAAGTTACATATTTAAATCATATGTTTTAGTTATCATTTAAAAGCATTTAGTTGACATTAATATTTGTGACATGACTGCATCCGCATGCACATATGGTTAATCTTGTGTGGAACACGTTCATATAGAAGTATCACGTTGTAAATACGCGTGCATAGTAGCATGATCTTATTGGAATGAATACGTATTAATGATGATTGTATGAGTTGCTTACTTACTTAGAAAGAACATACTGTAAGAATGCTAGTCTTGATGAAATGGTAACTCATACATGTAACCATGGGTAGTGGATTTGATAATTAACAGAAATAAGATGTAGATATCCGATTTGATGATATTTCAAGATAATGGAAGAGAGAAAGTTATGATAAATACTTGAACCTGATTAGTAATAGGTATAGAGAGTATGCAGAATTTAGTGTTATGCACCAGTAGTATGATGGAACTTCTCGTTTTGGTGATATATGAATATATATATATATATTATATATATATATATATATATATATATATATATATATATATACACATATACACACACACACACACACACACATATGTAATATAGAAGTTTGATAGTGTAATAGCAAACAGAAGTTGGCAGGTGTTGATCAGTTAAGGTACAGTACAAGTGTCAGGTTTGTGAAATAAATAAGGAATAGATATTTAATTAAAACTTTATAACCATTTGCATGATTACTTACTGAGTCATTATGACTCACATTCCAATAGTTTGTAGTTTTACAGGTCAGTAGCTGTTATATAGAACCAGCTGATGTTCGGTGAAAACTTTGAAGACGGTGGATCGCCCCAATTGCAGTCGAGGAAGTCATTGAGTTCTGGGTCGAGTTGGGTCATCACGACTACTTGTTTTGTATTTGTATTTGCATTAGTATTTGTATCTCAGTTGTATAAGTAATGAAATAGAATAGTTTTAGTTTTGAGTTGTGGCCGGAGGCCAAGCATTTACTTTTGCTTGTTGAGTTCAGGCCTGAGGCCTTGATGATATTTGCATTTATGTTGAGTATGTGAGTAGGTTGTCTCATGGTGCTGGTTATAAGCCAGGTTGCATGATGTTACGAATACATCATGTCGAAATTTCGTCAAAATAAGAGGCTTATGGAGGTAGGGTTAGTCTGTCTCCTACCGGTAGCATCATGGCCTAGGCGGGATGTTACATAGAGAGTCCCATAATATGAAGTGTACTCGTTGAGTACTTGGGCAACCCCTTATGAATAATACAGATTATTAATAATATTTCACCGAATTAAATGAGTTAATTCGAATCATTTAAACAGTTAAACGAATATACATGTATATGGGCATTTTTTGGTCAATCGTAATTATTATGTATTTGTATTTAATACATAATTTGATTGGATACACATTAATTAATTGTCAAATGAGATTTTGACACATGTCACTTCTATATGTATTTTATTTAATGTAAATAAAATACATATGGATAAATAATTATATTAAATAATTATTTAGATATTTAAATGTTAAATATTTAGATGATTAAATGATATATATATTTCATAATTTTTATCGAATATATGTTTTATTATTAATGGTTACACATGTCATTAAATTTAAGGTTAAAATGTTAGATTTGATTTTTGACTACTTTAAATTTATATTTAATTTAATTAAATAATTTTCATTTGTGATAATTGTTATCACACATGTTTATTATTAAGTGGTAACATGAGCCATGATTTATTTATTTGATTTTGGATCAAATTATATTTTTCCAAAATTGACAAAAATGCCCCATCTAAGTCGGCAATGGTATTTTAAAAGAGGAATTTTTTTTCCTTTTCCTTGATGATGGCTTACCTTGGACGAAAACTATTCTTCCAAATAGCTCTCCAAATTTTCTTGAAGATTCAAGAAGGATTAGTGAAGAAAATCAAGAAATAGCTTAAGGAAATAAGGTAATCCTCAATATCCCTAAGCTTAGAAAACATGTTTCTTGTTCTTGAGCATTTAGAGAGATTCTAGGGTTTCTTCTTTTCTTAAGAATTTAGGTGTTTTTGATTTGGAAGATGGAATGGAAGGCTTGGTGCATGTGTGAATAGGGGTGTGCATCGGTCGGTTCGGTCGGTTAATCCTTGATTTTTTAACCGAACCGAATTTTTTCGGTTAAATAAATGTATAACCGATTTAACCATATTATGACACATAACCATTAACCAATTTAACCATTATATTTTGGTCGGTTTTGGTTATTTAGGATATTAACCAGTCCAACAAATATAAATTCATCAACTCAACATTCAACAAAGTAATTTAACACAAATATAAATTCATATTCATCAAATTTAATATTTAACCCAATATTATTAAATTTTGGGTTTCTTAATAGCCAATAATTTAATAATTATTGGTTTTAATAATTTATCTAACAATCGGTCTATGACATTTTGTTATTTACTTATTTAGGGTTTTGAAGCATGTATATATTTTGGTTAATCGATCGATTCGGTTATACGAATCTCATGGCCATAATCGAACCGAATAACCGAAAAAGTTAAAAATTTTAACCGCAAAAACAGATTTAATCACAATAATTGAACTGTTATAAAAAATGGATCGAAACAGTTCGGTTATTATGTTAAATCGATTAATGCACACCCCTATGTGTGAAGTAGAATTGAATGATTTTATTGTAATATTTGTTCAATTTGATCATTTGATGATATTTTTCCATTCTAGAGTGTTATGACCACTCTTGTAATGCCTATAATTTTTCTTGGGTGCTTCATTAGTGGTGGCTTGGATTAGTGTTGTGATTAATGTGATTAATATTAAGAAAATTGGATTAAAGCATGAAATTTTGATATTTTTGGTTTCTAGATCAGATATGGAAACCTGGGTTTATGGTGATGAAAATTATGTCATATAAATATATTGGATGTGTTTTGGGTATTGGAACAATTGCCGAAAATTATTTCGGAGTTGAAATAAGTGAAAACGGTGACAAACGGTGATACCAGGTGAATTTTAAGCCAACCGGGTGACGGCTGCCCAAATAGTGAATTGGTCACTGTTCGAGCAGCCCATGAACTGCCCTAATGCTATTAGGGTTGACCAGGGTAGTCCTCATGTGCATTGGGTGTTCGGTTCGGTCAAAAATACATTTTACGCTATTTTACGGAAAAATATTTTCGTAAAAGTTTCGTGATATTTCTTAACTATTTATGTCGTTATGTGATATCGAGTAAATATGTTTAGGTGAAATATGAATGAATTACTTATATTGAATATTGAATAATTTATTCGGTAATTTAAAAATTTTTAAAATTACGATTTCACCCAAATTGCGAGCTTTTATTGCGCCCGCGCTAAAACCCCAACAAAAATAGTTTCAGAGTAGGTCTAATCCTTCATCCATTGCATTTGTCATACTTGATATATGATATATAATCTAATTTTAATGTTTTCATATGCATGCAATTTAGATATTTTTTGACTTTTCGGTTCTACGCTAATGGGAAACGTAATGAAAATTTAATGGTTAAGTTAAGTTAAGTTTTCTAAGGTAGAATTGAACTGTTTAGAAATTGATCTAGATTAAATTCTACATTTGATGTACAACAATAATTTCTTGAGGAATATCCCCGCTTAAATAAGGCAGTAGAGGGATATGTATTGAATGCATCTTTCTTGATCCGTCTAATACGGTTTATGGGTATCTTTCTATAGTTGCATTCGAGAAAGTGCCAAAACAGTAAAGGTGTAGTTGATAGAATTTTTATCGATGCCAGATGTATATTTGATACTAGAAAAATTCAAGTGAAAGTGAAAATTATGAATGTGCCAAAGCTGTCAGGACTATATCGGTAGCTTGAGTTTGTCATTGGTAAATGAAGCCTTGATATGCTTCCTTGTGAATGTGCCAAAGCTGTCATAACGAGAATGGCCAGGACCAAAATCAGGAGTCACAGTGAGTGTGATTGACAATGAGTTGTCTACCTAATGAATATACGTAGGCGAGATCGTGCCAAAGCTGTGAGTTAAAATATATTCATGGGGTCCACTTCTCACTATGGAATTCAATTTAATTATTGAATTCTCATTTTCTGTTAGGGATTATGGTAATACGTAAAGTAGTGGGAGAAACTGCTGGATTAAAAATCCATAACTAAAGTAGTGTGTAATATTATAGAAATTATCGCTTGTGTGTTTTTCCTTATTCTATATTGTTGATAGAATTTAGACTTCTTATCCACTGAATGCATATTATTTGAATATATTTTCTGACTTAACTTATGATTGCAAATTTCTAGAATTGGTTCTAGAATATAAGCAGACTTGGATATTGCTAGATTTGTCTAAACCATCGGGAACAGTTGTTTTGTTTTTCTTGAAAATCAAGATGATTAGTGACTTAGTTGCTAAGTCACGATGGGTAATCTAAATAGATATCTGTTTTATGATATAATTATCTAGAGAGAATATTTTCTTATGCAGTAAGAATTGACGTGAATTAGTTCATATCTCGAGATTCTTGACTGGCATTAAGAAAACTCCATTAGGTATTTGTTTATCTTATAATGACGTTTCTTTGCTTTAGTGACTTTTAGAAGTCACATGTTTGACACAGTTTGCTAATCAATTATTTACAATTATTGTGAATAATTGATGGAAAATTATAAAGCTAAATAAATGAGATGTGTATAATTGTGTATAGAGAATATCGATTCTCATAATACGACAACTGTAGGTATCGGATACCAGATCTCTCATCTAGTTAGTTAAAATAATGCTGAATGATTATTTTGATATTTGATATCAGAACTTGCCACTATTGGATAGTTATTTGTTGTTTATAAACAATTATTACATATTTTAATATGTCTAGTAGTATCATTGATAAAGAGATAAATATTAAGAAAAATATTCGGTTATCTAAATAACTTAGAATAGTACTTTATGAGATTTCACATAAGCATTAGATGCTTATTCTGTATGGTAAAAGATGGTCTGTTATAAGATCACACCATATATCCTTATCCATTTAATAAATATTGTATCTAGGATGTGAATAAATCTCAATTAACCAATGATCGTCATTGGTCCACAGATTTATTAAACTAATACATTGGATGTATGTAGTTTAATGAATTATAAATTACCTTGGATAGTTTTCTTTACTTCGTAACTTAGTTAATGAGTTGTCATGACTTAGTTGTGTGTTTTTAAAAGAATATATATATATTGAATATTTTGAATGGTTCGAAAACTTTCAACATGTTTCAGATAAAATGCGGATAGAATATTTTGAATGATTCAAAGATATTCTATTTGAAGTGTTGAAAACTATATTTTAAAAAATTCATCGTGAGTCTTTGAATTGTTCAAGGATATTTGATATGATCAAACATATGAATTTATGGCAATTAGTTCTATTTGATTCTTACTCAATATTATTCTTCTACAATTCCATCGTGATAGAATTGATCAGTGGGAGAAATCCAATCTTATATAATTTGATTTGTTTGATATTAAGTGTTATCGAATTAGTTTTCAATACTCTTGAGGATATGCTCCAGTAACATTAGTTTATCCTTTTAATAAAGGTTTTATTAGTTTCTACAGTTATGTATACGATATGTATAAGTAGAAAATTCAAATCTTAAAAGGTTTGAGATTTGAATCTTTCTTTTGTATAATGGTTATATAATTGAAAATACTTATGCCTTGGAGGTACAAGTAAGAGTTTATCATTTATTCTATTTAATAGAATATTGTATTCTATTTGATAGAATATCTTTTCTATGATACTGATGTTAGGGATATGCCCTATACCCAACTTGTGGATGGGCTATATGTATATGTATTTGTGATATTTTCATTAATTAATAAAATGACAATTTTTATTATACGTGTCTTTCATAACTTATGTGAATCATCAAACACTGTAATAAAACCCTTGGAATAATAAGATGATAGCTTCCACGCCTTATGAGAATCATTACTCTTAAACATTCATAGTCATAGTTTTGTGAATAATCTGGGCGTTCACAAAGTGGAGAGACTAGCAAGATGATATGATCTGCCCTTAAGTGGGGTAGCCAATCTCATAGGCTACCAGCGGAGATCCATCCGCTTGGTGTATCACATGTATGCATGAGTTGCTCGTGTCTATCGAACTGATCGGTGAAAGTTTTCACATGAAGTGTTTATCCCATGTGTCTGTAAGAACTTTCATGTATCGATTATATGACTAGTTCTTAGACTTAAGGTCTTTATAATCTTATGTGTAGATCAAATAACTTTGGCATTCTCATTCCCCGGTTCAAAAGATCCGGTCATAAGGGTATGATTGGGTCATTTGTTGAAACACATGAAGTTTGTAAAGATACAACAGAGAATCGCCAATCTCTTGGATAATATTTTCTTACAAGAGTAGTCCTCCAGTTCGCGGGTTGATATGTGTGATCAATGCTTCAGACTATGGCCGCAGCGGAAGAATCATGTGAGATTCTTGGGTTATCACGATTCATGACACTATCAACATCATACCTTTGACTATATGGATAAACACTTTCCGTACCATAGGTCAAATAGTAGGGATACAGTGAGGCGAGGGACCGTATCATATGTTAATCGCATACAGAATGAGTATATATCTTTCCTTCTCATTTGGGAGCCTTGACATGTTGCTAGATGTCAACCTTGGTCATTGAAATCGAATGACCATCTGATAAGAGGATAATTTATGTTCGATTAAATTATCACGATTCATTTCATATCCAACTTGAGGGGAGCCTAAAAGGTCACACACAACAAAGTCGAAATCAAAGGTTAACAGTACACAATATAAATTTAACAGCATATATGATTGCTGTAGGAATTGTTCATAAATGTTCAATGTGTTTAATTATTGAACAAATCATTTATGAGGTTCCAAAGTGGCTTAGAGATTGGTGAATGATGATAAAGACACTTTTGGAATTGGAAAAATGAATAAGAAAATAAAAAAAAATCTGCGTATTTTTTATTTTATTATTATTTATTGATTTTATTTATTTTGAATTTCAATTCGGCCCAAACTCTTATTAGGGTTTTATAATCTCATTAAACCACTAAATTAAGATCCAATGGATAAGATTAAATTAGCATTTATCCCACACCGGATTCTTAATTAATTTTGTTGTCTTTGGAGCACCTATATAACCCAAAGAATTCTTTACAAATTTTGACACACTAAAACCTTTCATGGCTTGGGTATATATAAGTGAGAAACTCTACAGTTTAAAGAGTAAGCCACTGATATTGAGGATCCTTAAGTCTAATTGACTAGAGGAATCTCAAGTTAAAGGTTTTGAGGTATTTTCCTAGGCTAGCACCAAAGGCATTTTGGCCCTGCACTCAAGGCGTAGTCTCGCCGTTGAGTTTTGGCTTTGGTGTGTGCACCTTTGGAGGCCACATACTTGGGTGGATCTTTGGAACGTAGAAGAGCTTGCTGAGTTCGAGAAAAGCTTATAGATTGGAGGGAGGACTGGATGAGTCTTCGGTTCAAGTAAGTCTTTTTCTTTCTTTATTTTTAATTAGAGTTCTTATGATAGTTAGCATGTTTAGGTTTATGTTCTTTGCATGTTTTATAAGTTTTTATGCTTAGAATATATAGTAACATGCCTAGACTTGTAGAATAATCAAATCAAATGGGTCTTGGGGTAAAGGGAGGGCGGCATCATAATTTTAATTTTCCGCTGCGCACTCGCAGCCGCTTCCTTACAGTGGTATCAATGTGCCGTTTTTGTTTTGATTAGTTCTCTCTCATTTGAACTCAAAATTGGGTGTGTAAAAGCTCGTTAGAAAACTGACACCCTGAACTTAATTTTAGGCACAAGTTTTGCATGATTTGGTTAAGATTTGAATTGTGAAATTGCATTTAAATTTCACGCATTTGTAAAAAAAATATGAATAGTAAATTTATTTGATTAAAATAAAATACAATATCATAATTAAATATTAATCAAAGTTATTTAATGCCTAAAATAATTCCAACATATTAAAACTCATATGCTTGATGATTCTATATATGATTAGAAATGGCATGATTATTTTAGGGTGCAAGCATCTAGAGACTTTCTAAGGAAATAGAGAGTGTATTGCTTATCCCTTAGCTAAGTAATTATTCCATGATGAACTTAGAGATTTATTACCTTTAAGGCTAATAAATATAAATCACTTGTTTATAATAAAAGACATTATAAAAGATACAAGTGGGGTGGGACCAAGGTGTTAATAAAACTTTCCAAACTAAAGTTAATTTAACCAAAGGTATTACTAGATTTAGATAATGATTTGGTGTCTTCCTTCACTCACTACCTTTTTATAGCAAAAAAAAAAAAAAAAAGCTGTGAAGACATCTAAATAATCATTTACTCAAAGCTTACCTTAAAGCATATTTAAAGTGTTTGACTAATTTGGTGGATCTATTGTTTATTCCTGTCACCAAGGCAATAAGAACCTAAGAGGTAAGGGTATTTAAGAGAGTTCGCTCCACCCTCCCTCTGGGGAATTTTCAATCGAGGAATCCATTTGACAGTTATTCACTTAAACTTGCTAAAATCCTCAATAATAATTTGAGTTTAAAATTTACCTCCCATTGTAAAGTATAGACCCAAAGGGCTTAAACCGTATTGGCAGGATTAGGCTTTACCAAACTGACCAATACCAATTTGTCCATAAATCATACTATTGACAATGGTTTAACTTTTCTGAGTTATAAGACGCAGCAACCCGTAGGCGTGGTCTTATAACTTAGTGGCAAAGATTGGGTGTCCATAAGGACTAGCATAAGCTATGACATGTTTGATTGCCCAATCCAATAATCAAGGAATTGTGATTTATATCATAAATTGGTTGGGAACTACCTAATTAACATATTTTATAACGACCTGCCCTAGTCGGAGTTGATGCGATTTGCTTAAAATTTTAAAAATAATTGAGTGGAAGAAACTTCATAATATTAAAAGCCCATGTTATTATGAAACATTAATGAAAACATATTCCTAATTTTAACATTCTCTCTTAATATATGGGTTAAAATATTTCATAAACATTCAAATGGAAAATAGAGTATCACTTCGTTCCATCCTTGATGAGCATAAGCTTAAAGGGGACAACTACAATAACTGGTTTAGAAACCTTAAAATTGTTTTATAACAAGAAAATATTTTATATGTTCTTGAAAGACCATTTCCCCTTAACCCGCAGAAGATGCTGACCAAAATACATTTGATGCTTGGAAGAAATACGTCAATGATGATGAACAACCAGTTTACATAATGCTTGGCTCTATGTCGGACGAACTTCAGAAAGCTCACGAAGATATGGATGCTCAAACTATCATATTTCACTTGAAGGAGTTGTATGCAACTTCCGTTCAGACCGTGAGATTCCAAGTGTCACATGCCTTATTCCAAACAAGGTATAAGGAAGTATCTGTTAGTGGACATATGTTTAAGATGATTGGCCATATTGAAAAATTGGCCCACCTCGGGCTCATCATGGATCATAAGATAGGTCACAATCTAATTCTTCATTCCTTACCAAAAGACTTCTCTAACTTTATTATGCAGTTTCATCTGTCTAATAAAGAAGCTACTTTAGCATAATTGTACAATCTGATAAAGCAAGTAGAGAAGGGCTTGAAATCGGAGCTTAAATCCTCCGTCATGCTTACGGGTAAGGACCTGAAGCCACAAGGCCCAAAGAAAGATAAGGGCAAGACCAAGGCTCCAGATCATCTAAAGCCCAATGGTAAGGTGGAGAAGGGAAATGTTTCTTTTGTGAAAAGAAAGGTTATTGGAAGAAATACTGTAGATCCTTGAAAGCCAAAGAAGTTAGGGAAGCCAATAGGCCAAGAAGCCCAATGCTTCAAGTATGTTGTATATGATTGAACTATATTCTCAAAACTCTGAACCTTCTACTTGGGTGCTTGACACCGGTTATGGGACTCACTTGTGTAACAATGTGCAGGGCCTGAGAAACAGTAGGAGACTTCGTCATGGGGAGGTTGACTTACGCATGGGTAATGGAGCAAATTTGGCTGCATTGTGTATGGGGACTTATTCATTAGTTTTGCTGAATGGTTTAGTTTTAGACTTAGAAGATTGTGTTTATGTACATTCTCTAGTAAAAAATATCATTTCAATTTCTTCTTTATGTAATAAAGGTTTTTCATGCCTAATAAGTTGTAATGAATGTTCTATTTATTTCAATGAAATAAAATATGGAGATGGTATTTTGAATATTGGTATCTATGTTTTACAACCTAACAAAGAATGTTCAACCTCTAATATATACAACGTTAACTCGAATAATCTCAATGAATCACTTTTATGACACAGTCACTTAGGTCATATCAATGAAACAAGATTAACTAAGCTACATAAGGATGGGTATTTCAGACCCTTCAAATATGAACCTTATGGAACTTGTGAGTCTTGTTTACTTGGTAAAATGACCAAATTACCCTTCAAAGGTAAAGGACAGCATGTAGAGGAGACATTAGAACTCATACACTCTGATGTATGCGGACCAATGTCAGCCACCGCTAGAGGTGGATTCTCATACTTCATTACCTTTATCGATGATCACTCGCGAATGGGTTTGTGTACCTTATGCGGTACAAATATGAAGCCTTTGAGAAATTCAAAGACTTCAAAGCTGAAGTAGAAAACCAGCTTAATAAAAGTATTAAGTCACTAAGGTCTGATCGAGGTGGTGAATACTTATAAATTTCAAGACTACTTGAGAGAAAATGGCATTATTTCCCAGTGGACTCCTCCGGGAACTCCATAGCATAATGGGGTCTCCGAAAGGAGAAATCAGACATTATTAGATATATGGTCTGATCAATGATGCCAGACACGGATCTACCTCTTTTATTTTGGGGTCTTGCTTTAGAAACTGCAATACTACTACTAAACCAAGTTCCTTCCAAGACTGTTAGTCAAACACCATATGAGTTATGGTCTGGGAAACGTCATAGTCTTAGTTATCTAAGAGTTTGGGGATGTGACGCATATGTTAAGCTCACATAAACTAACAAATTAGATGATAGGACAGTTAAATGTAAGTTTGTAGGATATGCCTTGAACTCAAGAGCATACGTGATCTACGTCCCAAATGAACAAAGAACATTTGTCTCACAAAATGCTAAATTTCTAGAGAATGAATTCCTTCTCAAGAAATATAGTGGGAGTAGACTTAACTTCGATAAGGTATGATAAGAAAAAACTAACATAGAACTAAACCCCAGGCCTCTCAAATGGGTAGCGACGGAACAACCACAAGGTTATGAACTTAGAAGGTCTGATAGGGAAAGATATGAGCCTGAAAGATATGGTTTCCATATTGATGAGGAACATGATCAGGTTATTGATAATGACGATCCCACCAATTACGATGAAGCAATGCGTGACATTGATTCAGTGAAATGGCTTGAGGCCATGAAATCTGAAATAGACTCTATGTATTAGAATTAAGTCTAGTACTTGGTGGATGCACCTGAAGGGATAAAACCCAAGGCTGCAAGTGGATTTACAAGCGTAAAACTGATGCACGAGGCAATATCCAAACCTATAGGACTAGGTTGGTGGCAAAAGGTTATAGACAAATCCAAGGAACTGACTATGACGAAACCTTCTCGCCTCTTGCAATGATAAAGTCCATTCGAATTTTACTGGCACTAGTTGCAAACTTTGATTATGAGGTTTGGAAGATGGATGTCAAAACAGCTTTCCTTAATAAGAACCTCGTAGAGGAAGTCTATATGACACAACCGGAGGGGTTTGCATCTAAGGATGATCATAATAAAGTATGCAAGCTTAAATGATCCATTTATAGACTCAAACAAGCCTCTAGAAGTTGGAATATACGATTTGATGAGACAATCAAAGAATTTGAATTCATCAAATCTGTAGACGAGCCTTGTTTTTACAGGAAAAGTAGTGGGAGTGCTGATTGTATTTCTTGTATTATATTTCGATGACATATTAATCATCGGGAATGATATTCCCATGATACAAGCCACCAATGAATGGTTATCTCAGAATTTCTCCATGAAAGATTTGGGAGAAGCAGCCTGCATGCTCGGCATTAAGATCTACCGTAATAGATCTAAGAGGTTGTTAGGACTTTCTCAATCTACGTACATAGATAAAGTTTTGAAAAGATTCAAAATGGAAGATTCCAAAAGAGGTAATTTACCTATTTTCATGGAATCAAATTATCTAAGGAGCAATGTCCACATACTCCTTCAGATAGAGAGCGTATGAATATGATCCCTTATGCTTCAGCAATAGGATCGATCATGTACGCCATGCTATGTACAAGACCTCATGTCTCTTATGCTCTTAGCATAACGAGCAAGTATCAGACAAATCCTGATGAGCAACACTGGGCAGCTGTAAAAAAAATTCTCAAGTATCTGAGAAGAACTAAGGATGTGTTTTTGACATATGGAGATTGTTCTGAGATGAAAGTCATTGGTTACTGTGATGCTATCTTTCAGACCGATAGAGATGACAGTAGATCGCAAATAGGATATTTGTTTACTTTGAATGATGGTGTTTTCAGTTGGAAAATCTCAAAGCAGTCAACCAATGCGGACTCCACCACTGAAGCCGAGTATATTGCAGCATCTGAGGCAGCTAAAGAAGCAGTCTGGATAAAAAAGTTCATCATGGAGCTGGAAGTTCTTCTCGCGATAAAGAATGGTGTCACGATGTACTGTGACAACACGGGTACCATTGCTCATTCAAATGAACCAAGGTCCCACCAGAAATCCAAGCATGTACCCAAGTGATTTCATCTCATCAGGGAGATTATTGACAGAAAAGAAGTTACTATAGAGAAAATACCCACAGAAGATAATCTTGCAGATTCTCTAACTGAAGGGCTGACTAACAAAAGCATGATAGGCACACCCAAGAGTATGGTATCAAGATTCATACTAGTTGGCTATAGTGCAAGTGGGAGATTGTTAGGGATATGCCCTATACCCAACTTGTGGATGGGCTATATGTACATATATTTGTAATATTTTCATTAATTAATAAAATGACAATCTTTATTATACTTATCTTACATAACTTATATGAATAATTAAACACTGTAATAAAGCCATTGGAGTAATAAGATGATGGTTTCCATACCTTATGAGAATCATTACTCTTAAACGTTCCTAGTTATAGTTTTGTGAATAATCTGGGCGTTCACAAAGCGGAGAGACTAGCATGATGATATGATCCACCCTTAAGTGGGGTAGTCGATCTCATAGGCTACCATCGGAGATCCATCCGATTGGTGTATCACATGGATGTATGAGTTGCTCATGTCCATCGAACTGACCGGTGAAAGTTTTCACATGGAGTGTTTATCCCATGTGTCTGTGAGAACTTTCATGTATCGATTGTATGACTAGTCCTTAGACTTGAGGTCTTTACAATCTTATGTGTGGATCAAATAACTTTGACATTCTCCTTCACCGGTTCAAAAGATCCGGTCATAAGGGTATGATCGGTTCATTTGTTGAAAACATAAAGTTTGTAAAGATACAACAGAGAATCGCCACTCTCTCGAATAATATTTTCTTACAAGAGTAGTATTCCAGTTCACGAGTTGATATGTATGATCAGTGCTTCAAACTATAGCCGCAGTGGAAGAATCATGTGAGATTCTTGGGTTAGCACGATTCATGACACTATCAACATCGTACCTTTGACTATATGGGTAGACACTTTCCGTACCCTAGGTCAAACGGTGGGGATACAGTGAGGCGAGGGACCGTATCATATGTAGATAGCATACAGAATAAGTATATATCTTTCTTTCTCATTTGGAGGCCTTGGCATGTTGCTAGATGTCAACCTTGGTCTTTGAAATCGAACGACCATCTGATCGGAGGATAATTTATGTTTGATTAAATTATCACGAGTCATTTCATATCCAATTTGAGGGGAACCCAAAATGTCACACACAATAAAGTCGAAATAAATGGTTAATAGTGCATAGTAAAAATTTAACAGCATATATGTTTGCTATAGGAATTGTTCATAAATGGTTCTATGTGTTTAATTATTGAACAGATCATTTATGAGGTTCCAAAGTGGCTTAGGGATTGGTGAATGACGATAGTGGCACGTTTGGAATTGGAAAATTGAATAAGAAAATAAATTTTAAAAAAATATGCGAATTTTGAATTCCAATTCGGCCCAAACTCTTATTAGGGTTTTATAATCTTATTAAAGCACTAAATTAAGATCCAATGGCTATGATTAAATTAGTATTTATCCCACATCAGATTCTTAATTAATTTTGTTGTCTTTGGAGCACCTATATAAACCCAAAGAATTCTTTACAAATTTTGACACACCAAAACCTTTCATCTATTGGGTTTATATAAGTGAGCAACTTTAAAGTTTAAAGAGTAAGCCACTGATATTGAGGATCCTTAAGTCTAATTGACAAGAGGAATCTCAAGTTAATAGTTTTAAGGTATTTTCCAAGGCTAGCACCAAGGGCAAAATACCCGTCCATTCAAGGCGTAGTCTTGCCGTTGAGTTTTGGCTTTAGTGTGTGCACCTTTGGAGGCCACACACTTTGGTGGCTCTTTGGAACGTAGAAGAGCTTGCTGAGTTCGAGAAAAGCTTGTAGATTGGAGGGAGGATTGGAGGAGTCTTCGGTTCAAGTAAGTCTTTTTCTTTCTTTATTTTTAAATAGAGTTCTTATGATAGTTAGCATGTTTAGGTTTATGTTCTTTGCATGTTTTATGAGTTTTTATGCTTAGAATATATAGTAACATGCCTTGGCTTGTAGAATAATCAAAACAAATGGGTTTTGGGCAAAGAGATAGCGGCATCATAATTTTAATTTTCCGTTGCGCACTCGCGGCCGCTTCCCTACACTCGAGCAATAAACTAGTTTTATTACTTGATTTGTAACATTGGATGTTGACATTTATAGAAAAAAACTTGACTTATTAGAGTTAAATGTGAGAATAATAAGCTATAAATGGAACTACATAATTAATAAGATGAAATAACCCTAAGATATCTTTCGTATAAGTTCATTAGGATGTCAGAATCATTCACAAAGTATTTGATACTTAATGATTCTGTTGTTTTCTTATCGAAGAAAATTATCCTATAACTTACGGTGGGAAGCGATATTTGATATCGATTTCGGAAGTTAGCATTGAACTATAGATCTAAGATTGTTCATAGCTTACCATGATCAAGTTCGGAACTTGATTGAGATTTCATTATGAATCGTTCATAAATGTGTAAATTGTTTGCGCAGTAAAGCAGAGTGAGTTTTTTTTAAAGGTTTGACCTTTATAGTATGATTGTGAGAAATATTAAACTAAGCTATCTATTGTAGATTCTGAGGAAACTTGTCTCCAGTCGCACCGATTGAACAATTAAAGATCTGTTGGTTAATATTGATATTAAACTATATATTTTAGCTAGGAATATAAAGTGGCATTCCTGAATGGTTTTTTTTTGAAGAAGAGATCCATTATGATTTCTTTGTTTGAAGAGTTCATTCTAGAATGGCCCTATAATTTATATTCTGCTAGATTACAGTTTGATATCCTTGCTTATAGAGCCTATTGTAGACTTATGTGAGCTTTCCAGAAATTTATGTTCTCTAATTTTGATTACAGTCATATTATCTGATTTTATCAAAACATAGAGAATACATATTTGATAGTAGGGTCAGTGGGAGTGTACAAATTTCTTTCTAATGTTATAAATCATAAGTCTTATTTTCTCTGTGAATAGAGTGAGAGTAGTCTCTGTTATATTTGATATAAAGTTTCATATATGATATAATACTAAGAGACTTATGAAATACTCCCATTAGTTGTGCATTAGATATGATCTAAAAAAGGACACATCAAAACTATCTGTATGACAGTTAGTATAACTGTTTGACAGTTAGTGTGTCTTTTATATATAATATTCATCTTTAGTAAAAGATAATTCCTTTGTCGAAAGAGAAATTGATTAAAATGTCTAGTCAATCTTATGCATTATAGGATGATGTCATAATGAATACTATATTATGTGCGGTTAAAGATATCAATTTAATCGTAATTGTTACTAATTATCTTGATACCATGTAGAACATAAGATGTGTCTTAAAACATGTTCTTCGTTATCTTGGAGATATTAAGAACGAGTTTATTATTTATGGAGATATAGTCCACAGCCAATATAATCAAATTAATTTTGAGTCTAATTATGACATTAGATGGTCTATGTCATATACAGTCAGAAAAGATGTAGTGAGAGTGTCACCGTTAATTCTCCTGAATTGGTAGAATTAGTTGTAACTTATGAAGTATTGACTTATGAAGTATTGACTTATGAAGTTGCATAGTTACCTTATAGATTAGAAGTTTTGATATTAGTATTGTGTTTGCAGTTGTCTACATAGTATTTTGGATTTGATCTCTAAATACATACTTAATAGCTATAGCACAAAATTGATATCGCATCTGAGTCATATTGATGTAGAACTTGGGTTCTACAAAATATGAATGATGATGGTTAAGGGAAACGATTGGGTTTGTTGGAATAACTCAATTTGTTATAGCGAGCTTACTTGTTGTTATCTACCTTTTGAGTGCTAGGTGAGCTCTTGAGGGCCACGAGTATATGATACATATTTAGATGCGTATATGATATTGTGGATTGAAACTAGAGCAAATGAGAGAAATTGTTAGGGTTGGTACTCGGAGTGCCAATCTGGATTGTATTTATGTCTGATTCATGAATACGAACAATTTCTTTTCTATAATATTACTTATTTAATGGTAGTATCTCTTGTCTTTTATATACATATTCGATCTAATTATGATTAGATATCTAATTATAATTAGATTGAAACTAAATCTAATTTAGTGATACGTGTATATTAGACAAAGACCCTAGGATTTACAATGTAGTGCGCATTTACAACGTAGTTTGTAATTGATATTGGGAAGAGTCAATATAAGTTGTGTATCCTTATATAAAGTTCTGTAACGACCGATGATTTTTATTACTACCTATTACCACATTATTATGAACGGGATAAAGGAACGTAAGATAAATCATGTTGGGATTCAAATACAACTATGGGAAGACTTTGGGAACGATCGGTGAATTTCTCGAAGTCCTGAGAAAGGGACTGTACCGTGTACCCTTTTGTACTACTTATAGTATTTAGGGCATAATTTTTTCATACGATCTCCGATTTTTATAAATTTTATATCGTTGAAAATCTTAGACCGAGACCTACAACTTCTGTGTAAAACATTTTTCCAAAATTGGAGCAGAACCGGGTCAAAAACGCAAGTCAAAAATCAGGATGAATAGCGATTTCAGGTTTAAAGTGGAAAATTCTCAAATATTCCATAAGTTTCTACACATTTCTTCAAATGCAAAATATCTTTTGACCCTATTATATAAATAGATCACAATTTACTAATTCAAAAAAAGAAAAACAAAAGAAAAACGAAATTGAAGGGAGAAAGAAAAGAAGAAACCGTGAGGAGAGAAGGAAGAAGAAAAGAGAAGGAAGAGAAGAAGAAAGAAGGAGGGAAAGAAAGGAAATGAAGCATGGGTGAGCATGGCATCCTTAAAGATGAAGGGAATTCACAAAAAAGAAAAGAAGTGAGGTAGGATTTACTTGACCCAAATTGTATTCTTTGAGCTTTTGAGCTTTGATAAGTATGGTAATGGATTGAATTGGAAATGATGATGAGTGGGTGATAGTTACGCTAAGAAGAATGGTGATTGTAGAAAATTACCCAATTTTCTAAGTTAGATATATGGAATTAAAATGTTAAAATGGGTTTAAATAATTTAAGTATATGGAATAGATTGGGAATTGATTGTTGTAGTGATGATGATTAAGATGAAGTTGATGATGTATTTGTGCACAAAGATGCAGTGAGTCTTAGTTTATGATGTTGGATTTTGCAGTTAGGGGGACTAATTATGGATTTATTTCAAGCATAAAGATGTTTTAATAACGTATTATAGTGTATGGAATCATGCATGAGTTTGATAGTTAAAGTTGTGAAGTGAGTTAATGAAATATGGTAGTAAGTTCGGTGCCAATTCATTTTGAACAGATTTTGGTATTTCATTTATAACTTGAGTTTTATGCCTCCGATTGATATACCGTAAACTTTTAAATAAACTAGACATGATAGGGTCTAACATATCTAAAAACATAAATTTGTAGATCAAAGATGAATTATGTCGAATTTTACAAATTGACTACCTTGCAGATGTTTCAGTTTCTGTCTTACCTGAGTAACCTATGATGATATACTTCTATGTTGAGTTCTATAGGTCTAAATCAAGATCTGTAAAGTTTTAGGTAAACTAGACACATATGGTAGTAATATATCCAAAAATTAGAGTTTTTGGACTTAAGATGCTAATGTAGAAAAATCTCCAAGTCAACTGATCGGCAGTAAATTCTGTACCTGTGACCTGATGACGTAGGCTCGGTTTTGGATTTTTAAAATGATTTTCGGGTTTCCAAACAATGACCCGTCAGTGCAAAAATAACTAGACACATAGGATCCTGATTTATAAAAAATTCAGAACCATAGGACTTAATAAGAATTTTTGGCGGAGTTTCGAATTGGAATGATCAGTAGTGACTGATCTGATTCTGTCTCTGCTGAACAGCTGGTAGAAACAGTTTGTTTACGGAGGTTCGGGAATCAAAATCAGGATTCATAAAATTTGAGGTAAATTAGACTCATATAAAATTCATCCATAAAATTTTAAGTCCAAATTCCTTACCAATTGCTCCCAGTGAAATTGCAAATCTGACCCAAAAACCTGGAAAATTCTGGTTCATTTATTCTTCTAAGTTCATTAAATATTTCTCTGTTCTAACAACTTCTTTATTCTCATAGATCAACGTCAAAACTCGCAACCACCGTCGACGCCGTGAAAAGATGCCGTCAAGCCTCAATCAGCGAGTGGACACTTTTTCTTTCATCTGGTTTTTATTTCGCATTTTTATACCAGACTTACATGTTACGCTTTAGGGCGTTAGAATTTATTTATTACTGTTATTTCATGAAATTTACATTTTTAGTTATATTGTGAATACAAATATTTTCAAAGCATGATTTTTATGTTTTCGGGGCATGAGGTAAAACCTCACCCCAGTATGTAACTTGAGGTACAGTTGGAATTGATGGATAGAGAGAGCATGTGCACATGTTGAGGACTGAGGGGACGCTCTCAGATCCTCTAGATGGGCCAGGGGGACGGCGATACGTAACGCCCCTAGACCCCAGTTTGAGCTTGGATGGTAGCATATATCCGCACCCTCAGCTCCAGTTTGTGGCTTGGGGACGGCGATACGTAACACCCCAAGACCACCAGTTTCTGAGACATTAGTGGCATGCTTGGGGGGACGACGATATGTAACGCCCCAAAGTCATGGATTTGTATTACTGGCTCCAGTTAGGCGTATGGGGGGACGTCGATACGTAACGCCCTCATACGTCCAGGTTTTCAGACAGAGATACAGATTTCAGATTTCATACAGTTTTCAGAGCTTCAGTACTCAAATTTAGAAATCCAAATTTTAGCAAATAGATTTCAGAAAATGAGATTTTAGAGACAGTTTTCAGAAACTAAAGTTTCAAAAGAAGTTTTCAGAAAGATAAAGCTTTTAGAACTAGTTTTCAGATAAAGATGTTTTAATTGAAAACTGGGGTTTTGGAAATCAAGTTCTCATTTCAGTTTTTAGTTTTAGTCCACTCACTTAGATTGTATAATGATCTAACCCCCCACAACTTTTATTATTTTATAGGGATTCCAGGAGGACAAGCTCGGGAGGATGGATACCGATGCAGTCACCAGGGTTGGAGTCCACCAGCATTGATTCATATAACATAAGAGTCTATTCAGTGTTATGTAATAGTTTCTTGTTTACACTAGTATAGTGTGAGTCCTTATGAGTATTTGTTAGTGTATGTAAAGTAAAGTATTATGAGTACAAAGATATGAGAAGTAAAAGTATTTCAAAATGAGTTATGATTTACATGTATAGTATTGCATTTGAATAGTTTTTAGCACAATTAGAGAGTCAGAGGCTTTTGGGGTTAGCACCGCTATCCCCTACTGGTAGCATCTCCAGATCGGGGATGTTACAAGTTCCTAGTCAAGATTTACTAACACGGGTCGGTTAGTAAAATCCACTGAGACCAGTACATGTCGTATATCTTGACTTTGTTTGATGGTTTATCCCAATGAACCATGAGTCTCAGGAGACTCGTATAGACATGTAGGTATTTATTTGATAAACCCTGAACGACTTACTGAAGATTTCCTAATAGATGGTACACCAACGTCAATAGGAATCTTCTCGAGTTAAGCGAGCATAGTGGTCCTTTGACTTGAGATACCACAGTGGATATATCAGTTATCCTCCACACTTGGATGGCAGTCACATCACCGATCTATTTAGATCAGACCTTCGATTGTTCGTTGGGTGTGGACTGATGCTCATGATATCCAGTGCGTATCAAGATAAATCAGTCAGTCCTGTGTACAGGGAAAATGTTTCGTACATGTGTTTGCGATCCAGTAAATCTATGACTGTAGTATAACTTCGTAAGCGAGTTCCGAGTGTTATTTAGAGATTGTACATTTGAAAATCGAATATATTATACCATAAGGATTTAACGTTCTTATATATATTCCACGTATAATATGGATAGCATGTGACAGAGGTATTATACGTATGTAATGACCTCGACTTGCATAGTTTAGCGAGATTATATGTGGTCGTCATAATTCATGAATGAGTGAATTATGGACACGAAATTGGATTTCGTGACGGATAAACCTAAACTTAGAGAGTCTCACAATATGAAGTATACTTGTTGAGCACTTGGGCAACCCCTTATGAATAATAAAAATTATTTATAATACTTCACCGGATTAAATGAGTTAATTCGAATCATTTAAACGATTAAACGAATATACATGTATAGAGGCATTTTTTGGCCAATCATAATTATTGTGTATTTGTATTTGATACATAATTTCATTAGATACACATTAATCAATTGTCAAATGAGATTTTGACATATGTCACTTCTATATGTATTTTATTAATGCAAATAAAATACATATGGATTAATAATTATATTAATTAATTATTTAGATATTTAAATGTTAAATATTTAGATGGTTAAATGATATATATTTCATAATTGTTATGGAATATATGTTTAATTATTATTGGTTACACATGACATTAAATTTAAAGTTAAAGTGTTAGATTTGATTTTTGACTACTTTAACTTTATATTTAATTTAATTAAATAATTTTCATTTGTGATTAATGTTAAGAAAATTGGATTAAAGAATGAAATTTTATTATTTTTGATTTCTGGATCAGATCTGGAAAATTGGGTTTATGGTGATGAAAATTATGTCATATAAATGTATTGGATGTGTTTTGGGTATTGGAATAATTACTGGAAATGTTTTCGGAGTTGAAATAAGTGAAAACTGTAAAAAAAAAAAAACGGCGTTACCGAGTGATTTTGAGCCAACCGGGTGACGGCTGTCCAAATAGTGAATTGGTCACTGTTTGGGCAGCCCATGAACTGCCCTAGTACTGTTGAGGCTGACATAGGTAGCTCATATTGAATATTGAATAATTTATTTGGTAATTTAAAAAGTTTTAAAATTAATATTTCACCCGAATTGCGAGCTTCCGCTGCGCTCGCACCAAAACCCTGACACTAGATGCATGTGTGAAGTTAGATTGTATGATTTTAGTGTAATATTAGTTCAATTTTATCATTTGATGACTTGTTGCCATTCTAGAGTGTTATAACCACTCTTGTAACTCTTAAAATTGTTTTTGAGTTTTTCATTTGTGGTGACTTTGGTTGGTGTAAGTATTAATATGATTGATGTTGAGAAATTAGATTTAAAGAATGAAAAATTATATTTTTAGTTACCAAATAAGATATGGAATTTCTATGATTTCAGTGATGAACTATATGTTTTATAAATGTATTTGATGTGTTTTGGGCATTTGAACAATTGCTAGAAATTATTTCGGAGTTGAAATATGAGAAAACGGTGAAAAATGACTTTATCGGGTGAGTTTAGGGCTTACCGTGTGTCCCCTATCCAAATAGTGAATTGGTCACTGTTTGGGCAGCCCATGAACTTCCCAGGCACTATTGGGGCTGACATGGGCAGCTTATGTATGTATTGGTTAGTCGGTTCAGATACTTTGTGAAAAAAATATATTTTGTAAAAATTTCGCGATGTTTCTAACCTATTTGTGTCGTTATTTGATATCGAATAAATATGTTTAGGTGAAATATAAATGAATTATTCATATTGGATATTGAATAATTTATTCGGTAACTTTAAAAGTTTAAAGTTACGATTTTGCCCGAACCGCACGCTTCCACTGCTCTCGCGCTAAAACCCCAGCATATACGAGCTGATTCGAGACCTTTAGGGTGACCTCTAACATGCTAGGGTGAACTGGAATGAACTAAAACTGGTTCTGGGAAATTTTGATCTTGCGATCTTATATTTCCGAAGATATAAAGTTCATAATAATCAGATATCGTATGAAAAAATTGTGGCCAAATGTCAAAGGCTGTCTGGAGGGGAATATCGTACAAGTTCGTATCGAAATTTTGAAGAATTTACCGATTGTTCCCAAAGTCATTTCGTGTGTGTATATGTTTTCGAACGTAATTTATATTATGTATCTCGCGTCCTAAAATATAACAGTATTTGAGATCACTGGATGTTATAAATTCTCCCCCCTTAAACAGGATTCGTTATTGAATCCCTTCTGATGCTGAACTTTTTAGGCCCGACTTGGTTTAAAGTTATCTGACATTTTCTATTCTTATATTCCTTTACTTGCTTTCTACTATTCTACTCAATAACTTGATACTATGACTTCTGGGAATATTTTATCTTGGTATTCTCTATTATATTCTTATAGCCGAAAATTTAATCCTTTGAAAGTCCTTTTGGAACCCTTCTTTCTCGTGCCGAAAAGTAGTCTGAATAGTATACATATTGTCTATACAGAAATATATTCCTTCATAGAACTTATCCTCCATAAATTATCTATCTCTTATTCTGCCCTTCATGACGTCCTGACAAGGTGTACTAAGGGTACTTCATCTCTTAGGGTTTGAACTTATGTTTTCCTCGAACTGTTGTCCAAGTGGATTACTTCTTTCTATCTGAAACTCCATGACTATTTTTTACTTTATCTCATTCTTTTCTTTAAGGGTTTAATACCTCTTTAGATTTCCTTGGAAGATTACTCATTTCATATTTGTATACTTAACTTGTAAGGTCATACTTGAATTTAATGCGTTCATGCTAATAGAGGCATATCCATGGCCATTCCAATTGAATCATTTATCCTTAGTTCTTATATCTTTTCCCATGATAACATTAATTCTTGAATATCACTTGGGCTTCTGTTACTCCTCTCACTTAATGTATCACTATTGCACTTTGTACTACAACCTATAACCTTACTTCTTTTGACTTCAAGTATAGCTCGAATTCTTCTCTCTCTTTCTTCCATCCCTTCTTATCTAACGCCTTCTCATTTTAGAGGTGTTTATGTTTCCTATCGTTAGGTTTCTTCACATTCTACCATATCTTTGAAATAAAGATATACAAGGACAATCCTTATTTCTAGTAAAAACGATCATACTTTATACATCCTAAGTTCCACCTGCTTAACTTGACTTTGACATTTATTCTCTTAATTTAATTGCTTAGCTGTTTATTTCCTCTTTGCTAATCTTCAACTGCTTATGGGCTCCGTCCTCTAAGTTTTTCTAACTATGCTTATATGCGTGGCTTAAGGCTTTTTGGATCTTGTTCAAACTTCTTATGCACTTCTACCTTACAATTATTATTTTTTGATGCATCTATAATCATGATACGAAGTACATATATAAGTTCAAATATATGTAAACTTCTTGCCTAAACCGTATTCCTTACGATCAACATGGATGCTAATAATTTGTTTATGTGTACTGTTCATACTCTTTTCGTACTTTTTAAATATGTAGTTAGTATAATTCTGGTTAACCATCATTTTTCTCTGATTTGATCTCTTTACATGATTGTTCTTTAAGATGTCCCACTTGTACTTATTCTCATAATCTGATTCAGTTAGGTATTGTCCTGGTCTTGACAATATTCATAAGCTTAGTCTCCCATTAGCCCTTTTTTACGCTATAGTATAATAAATCTGTCTCAAGTGACCTTAAGCTTCAACTTCTTAGTCCTTGTTTTCTTTCCTCCAATCTATATTTAACGGAATTTTGGTTTATATCAGTATCTAAAGGCTCGCTCCTATGCCTTCACAGCCTACTTTATTGTTCTATTTTATACCTGAAACTTATGTGGTCTATGTCTTATTTCCTTATCCAAAGGATATCACATTTTACATGTCCCTAGTGATGTCTAACACTCGTTCTTTTGTATACGTTATTACTTAACTATTACTTTCTCTCTTCACCATTTCATCTAGACAGCTGATCTCCCAAATCCTTTACTTAGAGTTATTTTCCTAGTCCATCCTGCTTTTGCACTATATCTGAAGGTTTTATGCTTCGATCTCCTTTCACTATACATCCATTTGTTTCTGAGAGTGTCTTGAGGTGAACATCGAGGCCCGTCTTTGCTATTATTGTCTAACGAGGGTTGGGAAGGTGGGGCTGGTTTTGAAGCCTTTTTGGTTGTGGTGATCTCCTCATCTATCTGTGTTATAGTTGCACGTGCTACTCGTCTATAAATCTAGGACTCTCATGATTATATATATGGTGTTGGTTCCCATACTAAGGTACTTCTACTAGCTCTTATTGTGAATCTCCTTAAGGTTCATGCTCTTTCAAATTTATACCGTACTACATCTGTTATTCTTCTTACTAACCTCAGTTTCTTAACCTCTTAAGTCTCTGATTTCTCTGAGAACTTCATATTTGACGACAAGTCATGATATCACTATCAGTCCTTAGTATAAGTGTTACTTTCTTCTAAGTCTTCCTCTCTATTCCTATGAGATGCTCTTCTTAAGTCGTATGTCCTGCACCTGGAGGTTGCTATATGTACTACCTACTCTGACTTCTTACTCTTCCGAGCCTCTACTTACTTGGTAAATTTGGGTAAGTTATAACTTCTAGATTCGGTTAGACTTACTGTGAATTCAAACTACTTCTTCTTATATAGAATGTTACTATCGTTTGATCCTTATATAGGTCCTGTTGAGTTTTTTGGTTTGGCTATTCTACTGTCTCATGATCTGTTTACCCTCTCCGATGCTTTTCTTTATTCATCAACCATTATGAGATCTCCATTCCAATACCATCCTTAAGCTACATTATCTTTTTTACTATACACACTATATATCCTTCTGAATTGTTTCTATATCCTATCTATTGGCTTTAGGTTGTGTTGCTGAGGCTAGTGGTCATTCGTCTTATGAGTTCTCTTCTAGATCTCTATTATTTCTATAGATCACGGTTATGGTACTCTGTCCTACTGTCCATACTAGTACTTTTGCTAACTTCTGAGTATCTCCAATCCCATGAGTCTGTCCTTTTTAATCTTTTACGAATTTCTATTGGCATTGGTTTACTCTATGGATTATATTTTATTGGTCTATTCTGTGGACTTCTGCCAGTACTGTAAGCCTCGTGCTGACTTGTCTAGATTCTTGGACTATATTGGGTTCTATTCTTTCTAACTTCAAAGGCTTCCTTAATCCTTTTCTGGGTGATCTATCTTCCATTGTCTTATGTTTCTATCTTATGATAAACTCTCGTCAGGCTTTCTTACACTTACCATTTTCTATGCTGGTATAGGCTAGTGCAAGCATCTTACGTCTCTACGGATATCAATGTCCTTGTTCTGGTACTCTATATCTTGGTGGAGCTATTGATCATGTAGGATGGGTATGAAATAGACTCTTTCAGGACAATTTCTTCAACTGGTATTACTGTGGGGTAAGAATCTGGGTAGCTTAGGGTCGTATCTATGTCGGGTTTCTTGGGGTAAGGTAACTAATCTTCTCTGCTTACGACCTTCGTTTATTTACTTGTGAGCCTGGGTTTAGGGATCTAGAATCTCTTTATCCTCTTTGACATGTCTTGTATATTGGAACTCTCGCGTTTAATCCGGATTTCTTGCTTTTTTTTTTATCTTTCTGACTATCCTTTGTTACTCGGGGAACTTTCTATCTATATGAGGTACTTAAGGTTATTGGGTTTATTTGAAGGAATTTTTCTGATGAAGGAAGAAGTCTTACTAGGAAGGAAAGAATCTATCGAGAAGGGAAGAAACCCTTATTATATCTACTTGATATTTTTCTCTTGCCCAGACTTATTCTATTCTCTTTACTACTATAGGTTCTGGTACTTCCTTATTTATATGTTTTCATGTATCTTTATTTGTTATTAGCTCTCGTTGCTTGAACATCTATGTACCATTCTTTACTTTTCTTATAGCTTTATCTTCCCACTCATTTACGTAACTATTCTTAGAAATTTACTAAATGTTCTTATAACTTGTCTTGAACTTCTGTGGATTAGCCAGGATAACTAGAAAAGGATTTCCTACTAGAATAAAGGTTATGGTTACTTTATTTGGAAGAAGATTAAGATAGCTTTGGGAATTTTACTAACCTGTCTATTAGATTTGAAGACGTACTCAAGGATCAAATATTTGAGAGGTAGTGCCTTGCATATGGGTATCCTAGACATACTGCGTATACAAGACCCCAACACTCTACCCACTATAGTCACTAACTCCATGGACCATGCTCAGATACCATCTTTGTAACATCCCTTTCTAGGAGATGCTACCGACAGGGAATAGGTCGTACTATCCTCCTGAGCCCCTAGCCTTCTGACTCTGCTCAACACCACTAATCTTGGCTAACGCCCTAAGTGCTCAAAAGTAAGTTTTGATTCAAAAATATATAAGTAAGCACAGTTTAAGAGAATGATCCACTCACTGATTTGGAATCTGGCTGGCATTACTCACTTTGCCGAAGGAAATTACGGTTGCTACGATGATCTATAATTGATAATCTTGATGAGAAAATGAGATGAGGAATATATTTTTATTTAAGCTAAGTTTACCTATTCAAGTATTTTCTATCAATACAAGACGTATCATACTTATTTCATGATGTAATATATGTATACGAGCTGATATGAGACCCTTAGAGTGACCTCTAACGTGCTAGGATGAAACTGAAATGAGGTAAAACTGGTTCTAGGAAGTTCTAATCACACGTCGCGACGCTATCCCTGAACTAGTGAGCATCCTCTACTTCTGTGTTGCGATGCAAGGGTTGGGCGCCACAACTCCCACACGTGTCACGACACTAAGTGCAACGTATCGCGATGTCCACCAATCGGAACAAGACTGTGAGCATTCTCTGTTATCCGCGTCGCGACGCTAGCCTTTGGCGTCACAATGCTAACACGAACTGGACTGAACATAGAATTACTTCAAGCTCAGCATCGCGACGCTGGACAGATTTTAGGCCTTCATTCATTTTTCTATAGCCAATTCCCAAATTCAATTCCAACACCATCATACTAACACATTTATATAGACAATTCTCGAAACTTAAATATCCATATTCATGAGCCAAATTCTATCCCAAGCACAACATCATTTATTCAAATATCATCAAATCTCAACATACTATTCCCCCAACTCATTCATACAAATAAAGACTCTATTATATGTTACTTTCCAAAAAGACTCTATTCTATGCTATTATTATCAAGAAGCTTCCCATAATAAATGCTAACAACACTTTCAAAGTTAATTGAGCCACTTCAAACTCTAGGGCATCCAAGGTGCAAATTTAGGGCTCTAGATCCTTTACCCAAATTGAAAAATAATGAAAGAAAAAGAGTTAGAAGCTTACCCACTTGAGGAATGATCTTGCTATTATCACCTAAACCTTTAAGAATGGTATTGAGAGATGAAGAAATTTGAAGAAAAATTTTAGGCTTCTCACGTTTTTGGCCTTTTTAGAGGGGGATGAATAGTGTTTTATTTATAGAGAAAAATTTCGTTTTTGTGATGAAAAGAGTGGTCAAGGTTTTGCCAACTCACCCCATTCTAGATTTCACTCGAATTTACTATAGCAGTCGTAAAAATCTCAATTTTAGACTTATTTCTGATTCGTATTTGGAAAGATATCCAATGCGAAAATTATAGGTCTCGATCTTAGCTTTCCGACGATATAAAGTTTATAATAATCGGAGTATAATATCGTAAAATTTCGTATTTCAAAGAATTTACCGATCTTTCCCAAAGTCTTTTCATGAGTGTATATTTGTTCGAACATAGTTCATGTTATATATCATGCGTCCCATAATGTAACAGTATTCGAATTCACCGGATATTACACTAAATATATTTTCAACCATTATATCTCATTTGGGTATTGTGTTTTGAAATCCCTTATTTATATTATAAATATATTAAATATTCTTCCTATCAAACTCTCGGCAGCCATTCACAAATAAAAAAAAACCCTACTCTCTCACTACCCTCAAATGCCTTCTCTCTCTATAAAAAACAACAAACACAAAAATAAACCCAAAGAGCTCTCCTTTCTCTCAGTTTCTTTCCTGATATTTACGCCATAACAAAAAAAAAAACAAACATATGCTCTTACGGCCCCACTCTCCCTAAACAGCCTCTCTCTCTACTCCCCTCTCTTTGGCCTCTCTTTCTCGCCTCTCTTAACCCTAAACAAGCCACGCACACACACAGATTCACTTGACACTTTACACCACACAAACACACACTGACACCTGCTTATGCCCACACACACGTTAAAAAAAACACACACCAAAAGTAATAAAGGACACTCTTTGAGATACTGCTACCCACTCACCCAACCGACACTTTGAAACACATGAGCCAGCCCTCCCCCGATATTTTAACACACACACAAGCTGACACATAGCTTCACCTCTCGACCAACTTACAGGCCACACTAAGCAAACAAACAGCCCCCTCCACTGTCGTAACACACTGCCCTGATAGAAAATTAAACAAAAATAGTCCCCAAAGACACACAAAGTAAGCCCCTGAACGACACCAAAACAATAACAAAATACACCCCAAAACCATGAAGCAAAATAATCCAGAAAATATAACAAAAACAACCTTTAAAATCACCCATGCAGCAGCCCCTAAACCAGTGAAATCAGCAGTAAAAAATAGAGAAAACAATGGCCAAAATAGCAGCCCAATCATTGAGAAAACATCATCTTAAAACAGCGAAACAACGAGCGAAAATGGCGAACTAGCAAAACAGAAAAACATTGAAGCGTTAACCCTTCCAGCGACGTCCCAACGTATTCCCGAGAAACAATATAAAAGTTAAGACTTGAGGGCACCCTTTGCTATTTTTCATTCATATTTTCATTTGTCTATTATTATTTCCTTGCATGTGTCTTGATGGTTCATATCTATTATTGATTTAATAATTGCATACTATCTCTTGTGGTATATCGGATGGAAACCCATACATAAATTCCGTAGTCGAATGGACGGCAGTGCGGTCTGTACTTGGGATACAACTCCACGTACCGCTTGAGAAACTTTCAAGCACGTGTTTCATTTTATTATTTAATTTTATGTTCATTCATTATTTTTGTTTTATTATTCCGTCATTTTACTTTCTACGTGTTATGATTTTATTTATTCATACATTGCTATCTAGTGCGCATAGGCTAATCATATTGGGTTAAAGGTCATCCATTCAATGGAAATGCCTAAAGGCTACCTTTACCACGATGTTTTACCGCACCAGACGAAGTATACTTGATTGAATGTAAAATACATTCAATCGGGCCTACGGGTTTCCATATAGATGTTGGCCTTGGTCGCATCTCTTTTATTATTCCGTTATCTATTTTTCGCATGTTATTGCTTTATTTATTTACGCATTGTTAATCTAGTGCGCATGGGCTAATCATGTTGGGTTAAAGGTCATTCGTTTGAGGGAAATGCCTAAATGCTACCTTTACCACGATGTTTTACCGTTCCGGACGAATTATACTTGATTGAATGTGAAATACGTTCAATCGGGCATACGAGGTCCCACATAGATGTTGGCCTTGGTCGGATCTCTTTTATTATTTCGTTATCTACTTTCCGCATGTTATTGCTTTATTTATTTACGTATTATTAATCTAGTGTGTATGGGCTAATCAGGTTGGGTTAAAGATCCTCCATTTGAGGGAAATGCCTAAAGGCTACCTTTAAAACGATGTTTTTCCCGCCAGACGAAGTATACTTGATTGAATGTGAAATACGTTCAATCGACATATGAGGTCCCATATAGATGTTGGTTTTGGTCACATCTCTTTTATTATTCCGTCATTTCACTTTCTGCGTGTTATTGCTTTATTTATTAAAATATTGCTATCTAGTGCGCATGGGTTGATCGCGTTGGATTAAAGTTCCTTCATTTAAGGGAAATGCCTAAAGGCTAACTTTACCATGATGTTTTGCCGCGTCGGACAAAGTATACCTGATTGAATGTGAAGTACTTTCAATCGGGCATACGAAGTCCCGTATAAATGTCGGCCTTGGTCGTATATCTTTTATTATTCTGTCATTTACTTTCTGCATGTTATTCCATCTATTTACTTTTGCGTCCTAATTTGGTGCGCATGGGCTAATCGCATTGGATTAAAGGTCCTCTATTTGAGGGAAATGCCTAAAGGCTACCTTTACCATAATGTTTTGTCACACCAGATATACAAGATCCCATAAGGATGTTGGCCAAAGCTCTTGGTCACACCATTCTTCTGTTGATCTTGTTATTCACCTTCTTGGTTGTCATTTTTCATTTTTCACTTCGCATTCATACTGTGTTAATGCTTGAGTGTTGCCTCACGCGATATATCGGATGGAAACTCAGACATAAATTCCGTAGCCAAATCCGAATGGACGGTAGTGCGGTCTGTACTTGGGATACAACTCCACGTACCACTTGAAAAACACTCGAGCACGGGTTTATGTCATTTTAGATACCAATTTGGTAATCTTGTTCGAATGTGTTCCCAAATGCTACACGAACGCATGCATTTTCCCTCATTTTTATTCGAACGCATTTCTGAACGCTATATAAATGCATGCATTCTGTTTACCGTTCGAACATGTTTCCGAATGCTACATGAATGCACATACGGTGACCATACCTCCTTTCATCATATTTTATGCATGTTTGCTTCTTTGAACATTTCTTTTATATTATGCACTGGATTATCTGCCATTATTATTAGCATTTCGATTATTATTTATTTATATTCTTACACTTCTTTGTTTAATATGTCTATGAAATTATGCATTTGTCTTCTTTTTTTATTTATTTATGCTTATGGGTGTGCAAACATATGTGTTGATAAAATTATTTTATATGTGTTGCATAAGGCTTGGTTATACTATTGCATAAATCTTTTCATTACAATTGGCATAAGTAAGGGACCATTCCGAACCCAACGATTTGAGGTCTTCCCTTGTGAGCGGTGAGTGAGGCCTTAAATCATTTCCTAGTTCACACTCGGTGGTCACTCCTTTATTCTCCAGTTTAATCCCCTACGGGCTACTCCGTACTCCCAATGGGCCGCGAGCCCAGACAGCATCGCTGTACCTCTTTGTTTGTGTCCACAGTCTGGCGACTCAACTGGGGATAGCAAATCGGCCCTGAAATAATATCTTGTAATATTTTTGATTTTTACTTTAGTTAACCTTATCTCATATATTTTGCATACCCTTTCTTACCTTGATGGCATCATGTATCATGAAGTCATTTTTGCTCAAAGTGACAGATCATTATATGGTATCATCACTCGTTGGCACGTACCTTAGGGTATAAAAAGGTACGCTCACTTGGTCGCTTGAGTGGGGATACCTAGTTATGGAAACCTTAATGTGCTTAGAAAGTCCAAACATGTGGGCCAACTTGTATGAAAACCTTAATGGTCTTAGAAAGTCCAAACATGATCCAAATATGCCAGAAGCATGAGTCCGATATCCACACTGGCTTTCATCTAGGTAGGATACGCCTTGTTACGACATATTTGTATACTTTTGGATATCTCCAAGTCCATCCCATAACCGTGATTACTAAAGGCCCAATTTGTCATTTCTAGACAATGACACGATCCTCATAATAGGCTTAGCCAAAGTTGTAAATGGGCGGTCTTTGTCTTTTATCGAGGGAAATGGACTGAAGTGACCAAGGTCCACCTCGTAGCATAAGAGAGAACGATTTTGTGTACCCCATATTGGTAAAATAAGCCATACCTAGGAAAGAAATGGATTTACCACGAGTGTGGGAGAAATAAGGTCAGAATGATATATTTTGTGTTGATAACCACATGTATCTTATATATCTCATGCATCACATGCATACACGCATCATGCTAACTCATAGTTTCAACAGCCATCATAGATATCCGTTGGGTTAGAGAAGAATGAAGACTTGAAAAAAATCAAATAATGAAGATTCCCGCATGGACTAATTAAAGACCAACATCACTAAGATTACTGAGCAGTTGCAAGCTTTGGCCACTATCGTGGCTAGTCTGGCAGTGCCCCGTGCAGGGGGAGTAGAAAATAATATGAATGTCAGGCGTGAGGAACCTCCGAATAGGGTGAGTGATGAGATCCCTGCTTTTGATGATGATATGGAAGAATATGCTATAGAAAAGGTAGCCGGTTCTCAGACAGAACTGTAGAAACTCATGGATCAGGTTGAGTCAGTTACCGCAAGTTGAAGGGTAAACATGAAGATTTGCTAGACTACGATGCGATGACTTTCGAAGAGCAGCTGCCTTCGCAGTTCAAGATGCCTGACATAGCCAAGTTCAACGGGAATGGGGATCCGAGAGTCTATCTCGAAAGTATGTTGACGTGATGAGCTTAGTGGGTCCGTCGAAGTGTCAGGTTCAGAAGATGTTCGGGATGTCATTGGAGGGGGCGCCCGTGGTATGGTATCATGGCCTGAAGAGAAAGGTCAAGAATAACTGGAGGGCATTAGCAGAGGCCTTTCTGAATCAGTATGTCACAGATTTGGAGATTGACTTGTCGCTCTGTGACTTAGAGAATACTAAACATAAGCCGGAGGAGAGCACCAAAGATTATGTAGATCACTGGAGAAGCCAGCTCTTGAAAATATAGACTCGGCCCTCGGAGAATTACCAAATCAAAATGATCATTAAATGTACCAAGCCCTCTATTTATAACAAGCAGAGGAGGATGACCTCTATGATTAGCAACTTTCGACAGGTTAGAGAAACTATCATGGATATCGAGGAAGAGAAAGCCGAGAATCGAAAGTTTTACAGCCAGAATAGAAGGACTGTTGGGGGCCTTCAAGGACCATGCCCGCTACTGTTGAGGTCACTGCCATCAAAAATAGGCGATTCTCCAATCTTGGTAGACCTTTGCCAAAGGTGTTTGAAAAATTGAAGATGCAATGACTCCTAGAACCATTAGAGCCTAACCACTTCCAAACCCTGTGCCACCCAACCTCGACCTAAGCCTATATTGTCACTTCCATCAGAGAAAATGCCACAAAAATGACAACTGCACCCGCCTTAGGCATGAAATCCAAAACCTCATTGACGCTCATAAAATACCCGACCCAGAAAAGAACAACCTAATACACATAGAAACCTCTACCCAACTACCACTCTGTTCCACCACCCACCTACATGATTAGCTCCGGCCTACCCGAAAGCCCTGTCCTTCGAACCCTCAACCACCAAACCATTTTCATGGAGATATGGAATAACAGTAGTGAAGATGAAACGGGGAAGTGGATAGATTCCTGGGAAAACTTCTCGATCAGTGACAAAGAGAAGAATGAATAGAAATAAGAACTACTGTAGTTGGAGAATCTGACGCTCAAAGAAACTAAGAAGACTGAAGAAGACAAAGGCTGCAAATGACGAAGACATTTATTTTTGTAATCCCGCATTTATTAGTCATAAAAATATTTTTTTGCTTACTTGTTCGAATCTTTTTAGTTTGCGTCATAACATGCTTGACATGAGCATATTTGATATTAATTCGACAAAGATATTTAATCTTGGAACATGTGAAAACCCCAAGGGAGTTTTAATTGCAAGTAAGGAGTGGAATAGAATTGACAGAAGAAAATTATAAGTAGGTTTGGGGGCTACTAAATGCATTAATAGGCGAAGGGCGCCAAAGAACCACAAGGAAGGCCTAACCCATCGAAATTAGGAATACATCCATGCATACATGCATACACATCATATACATAAAATTTTTGTTTTGTGTTCACAGGTTTTGAAGAAAAAAGGAAAAAACGGCAAGGACGAGAGACTCGGGAACAGTTCAAAAGTGAACCATCACAACTCAGGAACGATTAAAAAATAAACCATCTCAACTCAGAAACGGTTCAAAAATGAACCATCTCAACTCAGTAACGGTTCAGAAATGGACCACAATCTCAACAATTAACGGTTCGGAAATGAACCACCTCACATCCGTAACAGTTCGGAAATGAACCATCTCTCATTAGTAATAGTTCGAAAATGAACCACCTCATATTAGTAACGGTTCGGAAATCAATAATCTCTCATCAATAACGGTTTGGAAATGGAAAATTAAAAAAAAAATACCTTACCAAATTTAATTCCATTGTTTAGCCTCGGCCCAAAACCCTCGCAACCAATAAAAAACCCATTTCGCCCAAGTCCAATCCAAAATATTCAAATCATATTTAACACATGCCAAAATCCCCTTCCAAATTAAAAATATCTTGAATCTAATCCCTACCAAAAATACACAATAACGGTTTGGAAATGGAAAATTAAAACAAAAATACCTTACCGAATTTAATTCCATTGTTTAGCCTCAGCCCAAAACCCTCGCAACCCATAAAAAACCCATTTCGCCCAAGCCCAATCCAAAATATTCAAATCACATTTAACATATGCCAAAATCCCATTCCAAATTAAAAATATCTTGAATCTAATCCCCACCAAAAATACACAATATTCTTTCCCTAAATAAATTAATTAAATACACCCATTTTTTTGCTTGATTTATTTACTTATTTTGAAAACCCATGAACAACCCTAACCGCACACCATTATATAAAGAACACAAAACCAACCCTCAGTTCTTCTTTCTAATCCTCTCACCACTCACGACAACTTCATAAAAAATAATAATACATTCTCTCTTCTTCCCATTAAACTCTCGGTAGCCATTCACAAATAAAAAACCCTACTCTCTCTCTACCCTCAAACGCCTTCTCTCTTTATAAAAAAACAACAAAAAACATAAAAATAAACCTGAAGAGCTCTCCATTCTCTCAGTTTCTTTCCTGACATTTACACCATAACAAAAAAACACATGCTCTCACGACCCCTCTCTCCCTAAACAACCTCTCTCTCCACTCCCCTCTATCTAGCCTCTCCCTCTCGCCTCTCTTAACCCTAAACAAGCCACGCACACACACAGATTCACTTGACACTTTACACCACACAAACACACACTGACACCTGCTTATGCGCACACACACGTTAAAAAAAAACACACCAAAAGTAATAAAGGACACTCTTTGAGACACTGCCACCCACTCACCCAACCAACACTTTGAAACACATTAGCCAGCCCTCCACCGATACTTTGACACACATAAGAAAGCTGACACATAGCTTCACCTCTCGGTCAACTCACAGGCCACACCAAGCAAACAAACAGCCCCCTCCACTGCCGTAACACACTACCCTGACAAAAAATTAAACAACAAAACCAGTCCCCAAACACGCACAAAGTAAGCCCCTAACCGACACCAAAACAACAACAAAATAGACCCCAAAATCGTGAAGCAAAACAGTCCAAAAAACATAATAAAACAGCCTTTAAAATCACCCCGGCAGCAACTCCTAAACTAGTGAAAATAATAGTAAAAAATAGAGAAAACAGAGGCTAAAACAGCAGCCCAATAATCGAGAAAATAACAGCTCAAAATAGCAAAACAGCGAGTGGAAATAGTTCACAAAAATAGTGAAACATTAACCCTTCTGACAACGTCCCAACACATTCCCGAGAAGCAACTTAAAAGGTAAGACCTGAAGGCACCCTTTGCTATTTGTCATTCATCTTTTCGGTTGTCTATTATTATTTCCTTGCATGCATCTTGATGGTTCACGTCTATTATTGATTTAATGATTGTGTGCTATCTCTTACGGTATATCGAATGGAAACCCAGACGTAAATTCCCTAGCCGAATCTGAATGGACAGTAGTGCGGTCTATACTTGGGATACAACTCCACGTACTGCTTGAGAAACTTTCAAGCACATGTTTCATTTTGATATTTAATTTTTTATTCATTCATTTTTTGTGTTTTATTATTTCGTCATTTTACTTTCTGCGTGTTATTATTGTTGGACAGTTATGACCCATAGCGTCACTGTTTGTAAAAAGCATTGTGTTTTTGTACAAAATTAACTATGTATTAATGAAATTGCCTTTTACCGTTTTGTAAATTTATTTACTTTAATATAAATGGTAGAAGTTCATATGATTAGTATCGGATTGAGATGATATGAGACAGTATCAATCCATAAAGGTTTAATCATTAAATATCCATAGTCGTAGTATTATCGAGATTGGACATCGATAATGCGGAATAGACTAGTATTGCACTTGTGCGCGTTGTGAGGGCATAACGACATAGTTCTCATATATTTAAGTATAGGATACTTATGCAAGTGCGATAGGAGGTTGTGTTTTACCGATGGTAAGGAAAACAGCTTCGCTCTGGATAGACCCCGTGGAATCCCATTGGTAGTATGTATATGTGTCTATGGAAGTCCGCACCAGGGTAGGTGTATTTGGTCTTAACTTGAGACTCGCATCGCTAATGCTTGCGACAATCGGTAAACTTTGGTTTTAGTCGTCCAGGGCTTTAACAGGTTCCGTGTACGCCTCTTCTGGGTTTATTGAGAATCGTAGTGCATTGGATGTGATGTCAAGATGGAAGTATCACTTCAGAAATGTGGAGATGATGATCACGCAGGAGATTCAGAACTGGTTCTCTATAGTGCTGCAACCATCGGGATAATATGACAAGGTCATGATTATCCGATTCAAAGAGACTAGTTGCTTGATATCCGATATGTGCTTCGTACGGGACAGACACTATTCCAGCCCTAGGCCTTGCACGTGACATCTGATACTGGATCACAATACGCAATACTACGGTATACTACGCCTGATATAGATCTATATTCCAGTAAGAATATTTCTAGAGAATTGGGTAGGCATGGCGCTTTGCTAGAAGCCAACCTTGTCTCGTAAATCGATAAAACATAGTACAAGATACGTACGTGTTCGGATAGTCCGACGACCGTATTTACTGCTAATATATCCGGATATCTCTTGGGTCACTCCCGAAGATTCACAGATGACGTTTGATTCGAACTTAATCTAGGATTAAAAGCGGAGAAACTTTATCTAGGATAAAGTACTATATGAGGAGAGAAAAAGATTAATTTGGAATAATCGATAGAATAATATATTCGATATATTAAATGAAATTGGATTTCGATACGGAATTAAAATTAGATTTTAATTTGGGCACTCGAATTAATTTAGAATTAATTCACGAGCGACGTGAATAGTAAATTGGATTTATTTACGAGGCATCAGAAAACTCGTTAATTTAGAATTATCGAAACCGAGCCCGGAATATGTTTGCGAGGCTACTCCGATTTTGAATCGCGTGCGGCCGCAAGTCACATCGCAAATCACATCGCGAGTCACATCACTTGTCATTGATGTGTGATGGTTGTCTAGTCACTTTTTGAATAGTGACATGCAGTCACTATTCATGAAGGAGGTAGTTGAGTGCCATAAATGACAAATTGGCGGGGAAAATGAGAGTTGACCTTTTGGAAAGGCATATACCACTTTTGTAAGCCTTTTTGGCATAATAAAAGAAGATATACAAAAATAAAAACACTCTCCTCCCTTATCTCTCTCCTTGGCCGAAACTTGTAGAAGAAAACCTAGGGTTTTATTTTTCAATTTTCAAAGGCAAACCTTGCTAGCACACTTTGGTGGATCAAACAAAGGTGATAGGGAATAGATTCAAGAGCTTGGATCTCATTCTTGGAGCTTGGAGCTTGGACTTTTCTTCATCAAAATCTTCCTCTTGGCCGAATACAAAGGAGAGCAAAGGAAGGATTTTTCTTGGAGCTTTCATCACATCCGATCGTTGTAAGTGTGATTCCGCCACTCTTTCAATTTATTCATTCTTGTTTCATGCTTAGTGATGATCTTGGGACATGTTTGAGAAACATTAGAAACCAACAATGGTATCTTGAGCCATTAGGGTAAAATTTGGGGAAAATCCATATGAGCATGATTTGAGCAAATTGATTGGTTTAGTATGCTTGTATGTTGATATAATGAGATGTGATTGGATCAATTTCAACAATAATGATTGGATCAAATTTGATGTCCCCTTAGGCTTGGCCGAATCTTACCTATGCAAATGGACTTGGTAAATTTTTGTTTATGAGTTCATTGGATGACTTGAAACGGATATGGAATGACGATTAGTGATTCGATTGGATTGAAAAATGAAATCGGGATTTTTTCCTTACCTTGGCCGAATGTATGAGGGCATGAAATGGACTTGATTTTTTTTTCATGAAATAATGTTGGACATTAGTTTATGTGATAAACATGATTAAATGATAAATTAATGTTTTTGAAAGATTGATTTAAAAGGGTTAATCATGTATTTACACTTATATTAATTGGATTTTAAAATTTGGAATGTTAAAATTTGATTAATGGGCTTAATTTAATTTAGATTGAGCTTAATTTGTTATATTTGGCATAATGGGCTTGGTTGGGCCAAGTTGGTTTAGACCAAATTGGATTGGATCCAAATTGGGCCTAAATCATTCCATTAAGCCCAAATGTAACTAAATGAGCTTTAAAGGTTTAATTGGGCCTTATGGGCTTGATATTGATTTCTTGGCAAATAAGGGTGATTCCTTAAATGGGCTTGGTAATTGGGTTTGACCCACATTGACCAAGGCCCATGCCTTATGAAATCAATTGAAAGCCTATTGGACTTTAATTAAACTTACATCGGATGTTACTTGGGCTTTGAGACCCAAATAAGATTAGATTTGGAATCTAAGTCATTAAAGCACATTAAAAGTGTAAATATTTAATTTGGAATTAAATAATAGGATTAGTATTGAATACGACTTAAATTGGATTTAACGAGTATTTCGATATAATTCTTGAATTCGTACTTTAAGTACTTATTCTCAAACGAGTTGGACTCGCGCAAAATCAAACCGTTGATTGAACATTGAATGATCACATTAATAAAGACTAATTAATTGGATTAGATTGGTTGTATAACATGCCTTGAATGAATATATGTGGATGTGTTGAATGAATAGTGTATATCAGATGGATATTAGAAGGGAAAAGGTAATTTTGGAAATTATTGTAAATTTGGAATTTATAAATTGGACCTGCGTGTCCAGCCTTGTCTCTTATTATCTCTCTGTATTCTCTTCTCACCTAATTCCCCTCATTGCAATGAGGTTTCTATTATTGTAATTTAATTAGGTAGAAGTAGAATAGTGTTAGCCAGGGAGTGGAAAGGGAGTGATTTGTTCTAGGAACAATATGTTTATATATCCATCCGCATATCGCTATTATTTACTTTTCTCGCCTTATGATGTTTTAGAAGCATGCTTAAGGGTGTATGATGAGACCTTAACAAAGATAATAAATTGGTTGCCAATTTACGCAAAAGAACCCTCAATATAATATTAAGCGTTTTTCCTTCCGTTGAGTGATTCTTTCTCAAGATCCAAAATTGGCATTGGCTTGTTGGCCAAAGTCATGAAGGTTTTGTTACATATCGGTGTCTTGTCCAAGTTGTGATTTGTTGGCCAAAGTTAAGATCACTTCTTGTCCATCGACATTAATTACGAAACTTTCCATGTCAACAGGTCCCGCTTAACTGGAATCATTAAGCTTGTTGTGCCAAAGCCAAGGCTTAGTTGATTCAGAGGAAAAAGGTTAGGAAAATATGTTTGACATATTGGCATATATAAAGTATATATGTTTTGGACTTGGATGTCCACCTACCGGATCTAGGAGTTGGATTAGATCTAATTGATCTTCGAGATCTACCTAGTTAAATATCATACAGCTTGTTGGCCAAAGTCAAGGTTGTGTGTTATTTAACGGGATCCTAGCCCACTAGGAAACTGGGTTTCCCGAGTACTCAACAGAGGGCTAGAGGCTCGTCGAAAAATAGTGGGAGGCTAGTATTGAATCTGTAATTTCATTCAGATACTTAACATTACGCGCTTTCAAATTATTTCCTCAAAATTTATATTATTAGTTGGACTAATATAATAATTTTTTCTATGTAACAGTTAGACTGTACCCATTATCGTTGACTAGATAGTTAGACTATCGTTGTCAAGATGACTGGAAAGGGAAATGTCCGCGACATAATCATGAGAGAGAATGTCTTTCAGGGCACAAACTTTACAGATTGGGAGATGAACCTAAGGATAGTCCTTGGGGCTGAGAGGTTGCTATATACCATAAATACACCTCTTGGGCCTAAGCCACACCTGATCAGACACTTGAGCTGGAGCTTTGGAAGACTCACAGCGATGATTGTGATACTGCTCAGTCTATTATGATTGCTTCAATGACTCAGCATTTCCGCCGCCAAAATAGGGACTTGGATCCTTATAACATGATGGTGAGATTGCAAGATCTGCATCGCTCTAACAAGAGGATGCAGAGGTATGAGTTAGTTAAGAAGCTATTTCGTGCTCGCATGTCAGAAGGCATGTCTGTTGAGTCCCATGTGGCGCAGATGATTGCTGACATCGATGAGTTAGCTGCTATGGGGATAGTCTTTGAGGTAGAGATTACTATAGACATGGTTTTGCAATCTCTCTCCGATTCCTGGAGACAGTTCATCATAAACTATAATTTGATGAACACTGACGATACTCTTGGAGAGTTACTGTCTACTCTCAAGGAAGCTGAGAAGGAGCTTCTCAAATGAAACAAGCGTGAGGCGTACTTTGCTTCGACATCTCAGAAACCGAGGGCTGGGCCCAAGGCAACTGGAGGTGTGAAGAAGAAGAAGCATAAGGGAATGGGCAAGACCAAATCGTCAAAGGCTTCTGGAAAGCCAAAGGACAAATCTCAGGATGTTTGCCTCCATTGCGGAAAGCGGGGTCACTGGAAGCGTGACTGCCGCGAGTACAAGGCACTCCATAAGGAGACAAAGGCGGGCAAGGCACTGGCCTCAGGTATGTTTGTTATTGAAATAAACATGACTACTTCTAGTTTTAAAATTGGATTTTTGATTCTGGTTGTGGCACTCATATATGTACTGATGTGCAGGATCTGCGGATCAGCAGGAAACTGGCTTCAGGGGAGATTGATTTGCGTGTTGGAAACGGGACACCTGTTGCTGTCTTGGCCGTGGGCACTTTTGTTTTGGAACTGCCATCGGGGCATGTACTTGAACTAAATGACTGTTATTATGTACCTAGTTTGACTGGAATATTATTTCTGTATCTATGTTAACCCAATATGGGTATACTTTTGTATTTAGAAATACTGGGTGTTATTTATATAAAAATGATGTAGAAATTTGCACTGCTGTTGCAAATAATGGTCTTTATATTTTGAATATAAATCTATCTCCCAAATATAATATAACAAACAAAATGGCTCAAAATGAGTAACAAAGATGAAACCTATATGTGGCACTGTCGTCTGGGACATATAAACAAGACTCGCATATCCACACTTTCGAAGAGTGGGTACTTGGACGGATTTGATCCAAATTCATATGACGTCTGCGAATCTTACTTATTAGGCAAAATGCCTAAATCACCTTTTAGCGGTAAAGGTGAGCGCGCCACCGAACTGTTAGCCCTCGTTCGCAGTGACGTATGTGGGCCCATGTCTAGCCAGGCTAGAGGTGGATATGAATACTTTGTAACCTTTACGGATGATGCATCGCATTATGGTTATGTCTATCTTATGAGACACAAGTCGGAAACTTTTGAGAAATTCAAAGAGTTTCGATATGAAGTTGAAAAACAGACAGGCAAGAGTATTAAGACATTACGGTCGGACCATGGTGGCGAATACTTGAGCAATGAGTTTCTAGATTACCTGAAAGAATATGGTATTCTTTCACAGTGGACTCCTCTTGGAACACCGCAATTAAACGGTGTGTCCGAACGGAGAAACCGTACTTTGTTGGACATGGTAAGGTCTATGATGAGTCGCACTGAGCTACCTATTTCCTTTTGGGGATATGCATTAAACAGTGCAATTCTTATTTTGAATAAGGTTCCGTCAAAGTCTGTTCAACAGACTCCGTATGAGATATGGACAGGAAAGAAACCGGGTTTCCCATTCCTGAAGATTTGGGGATGCTGGGCATACGTCAAACGTTTGGAAGGTACCAAACTTGAACCCAAATCGGATAAATGCCTTTTCGTAGGGTATCCTAGGGAAACCAAAGGATATTACTTCTATCACCCACGAGAGAACAAAGTATTTGTTGCTCTACATGCGGTTTTCCTTGAGAAGGAATTCCTAAATGCAGTGATAAGTGGAAGGAAAGTGGAACTCGATGAAAATCGGAGTGATACTATTCCAGGCATAGAATCCTCAACGGAACAAGAACAGTCCATCAGGGATAAGACTGTACCATAATCTTCTATTACACAAGGACCACATAGGTTGGAGAGAGTCAGAAACCAACCTGAGAGGTATGGGTTTTTGATCTCACCTCATGTAGATATTATTCTCAATGAGGATAATGAACCGGCCACATATGAGGAAGCGATACAAGATATCGATTCCGCTTTATGGCAAGAGGCCATGAGGTCCGAAATGGATTCCATGTACATCAACCAAGTATGGACACTGGTTGATGCACCAGAAGGCGTAAAGCCTATTGGATGCAAATGGGTCTTCAAGAAGAAGACTGACATGGATGGCAACTTACAAACGTACAAAGCTAGGCTTGTAGCGAAGGGATATCGTCAACGACATGGTGTCGATTACGACGAAACTTTCTCACATGTTGCCATGATTAAATCCATTCGGATAATGCTTGCAATTGCTGCATATTTCGATTACGAGATATGGCAGATGGACGTTAAAACCGTTTTCCTTAATCGAAACCTTTTGGAGGATGTTTATATGCAACAGCCTGACGGTTTTATCCTGCCTAGACTTGCAAACAAGGTTTGTAAGTTAAATCAGTCCATCTATGGATTGAAGCAAGCATCGAGGTCATGGAACCAACGTTTTGATGAGATCATAAAAGAATATGATTTCATTCAAAACGAAGATGATCCTTGTGTATATAAGAAGGTTAGTGGGAGAGCACTGACTTTTATTGTCTTTTATGTTGACGATGTATTGCTAATAGGCAATGACATTCCCATGTTAACGTCGGTGAAAGCTTGGCTTTCATTGAAATTCTCCATAAAAGATCTGGGAGAGGCAGCCTTTATTCTGGGAATAAAGATCAACCGGGATAGATCTAGAAAGCTGCTTGGACTTTCCCAGAGCACGTACATTGACAAAGTGTTGAAGAGATTCAACATGGATCAGTCCAAGAGAGGACTGTTGCCAGTGTCACATGGCGTCTATCTATCTAAGGACATGTGTCCTAAAACTCAAGATAAGAGAGACAACATGAGTCAGATACCGTTCGCCTCGGCAGTCGGATCGATCATGTATGCCATGATATGTACGCGACCTGATGTCTTCTATGCTTTAAGCATGTGTAGTCGCTATGAGGCCGATCCAGGTGAAGGTCACTGGATTGCGGTTAAGAATATCCTAAAGTATCTTAGATGAACTAAGGATGTTTTCTTAATCTATGGAGATGGAGAGCTTGAGGTAACTGAGTATACTGATGCAAGTTTCCAAACCGACAAAGATGACTATAAGTCTCAATCAGGGTACATTTTTTGTTTGAATAATTGAGCAGTGAGCTGGAAATCTTCCAAGCAAGATACTGTTACCGATTCAACAACAGAAGCGGAGTACATTGCTGCAACAGAAGCAGCAAAGGAGGCATTTTGGATCCGAAAATTCCTAATTGGATTAGGAGTAGTTCTGTTAGCAGCTGAGCCCGTTCCATTGTATTGTGACAATAACGGGGCTATAGCGCAGGCTAAGGAACCACGGTCTCATCAACGATCAAAACACGTTCTTCGACGTTTTCATCTGATTCGTGAGATTATACATCGTGGCGATGTGAAGGTCGAGAAGGTCGCATCAGATGACAACATGGCAGATCCGCTGACGAAAGCTATTCCTCAGCATAAGTTTGAAAGACATGTACATAGTTCAGGTATTAGATGCTTGAGTGACTGGCTATAGGGCCAAGTGGGAGATTGTTGGATAGTTATGACCCATAGCGTCACTGTTTGTAAAAAAACATTGTGTTTTTGTACAAAATTAACTATGTATTAATGAAATTACCTTTTACCGTTTTGTAAATTTATTTACTTTAATATAAATGGTAGAAGTCCATATGATTAGTTTCGGATTGAGATGATATGAGACAGTATCAATCCATAAAGGTTTAATCATTAAATATCCATAGTCGTAGTATTATCGAGATTGGACATCGATAATGCGGAATAGACTAGTATTGCACTTGTGCGCGTAGTGAGGGCATAACGGCATAGTTCTCATATATTTAAGTATAGGATACTTATGCAAGTGCGATAAGAGGTTGTGTTTTACCGATGGTATGGAAAACAGCTTCGCTCTGGATAGACCCCGTGGAATCCCATTGGTAGTATGTATATGTGTCTATGGGAGTCCGCATCAGGGTAGGTGTATTTGGTCTTAACCTGAGACTCGCATCGCTAATGCTTGCGACAATCGGTAAACTTTGGTTTTGGTCGTCCAGGGCTTTAACAGGTTCTGTGTATGCCTCTTCTGGGTTTATTGAGAATCGTAGTGCATTGGGTGTGATGTCAAGATGGAAGTATCACTTCAGACATATGGAGATGATGATCACGCAGGGATTCAGAACTGGTTCTCTATAGTGTTGCAACCATCGGGATAATATGACAAGGTCATGATTATCCGATTCAAAGAGACTAGTTGCTTGATATCCGATATGTGCTTCGTACGGGGTAGACACTATTCTAGCCCCAGGCCTTGCACGTGACATCTGATACTGGATCACAATACGCAATACTACGGTATACTACGCCTGATATAGATCTTATATTCCAGTAAGAATATTTCTGGAGAATTGGGTAGGCATGGCGCTTTGCTAGAAGCCAACCTTGTCTCATAAATCGGTAAAACGTAGTACAAGGTACGTACGTGTTCGGATAGTCCGACGACCGTATTTACTGCCAACATATCCGGAGATCTCTTTGGTCACTTCCCGAAGATTCACCGATGATGTTTGATTCGAACTTAATCTGGGATTAAAAGCGGAGAAACTTTATCTAGGATAAAGTACTACATGAGGAGAGAGAAAGATTAATTTGGAATTAATCGATAGAATATTATATTCGATATATTAAACAAAATTGGATTTCGATACGGAATTAAAATTAGATTTTAATTCAGGCACTCGAATTAATTTAGAATTAATTCACGAGCAACGTGAATAGTAAATTGGATTTATTTACGAGGCATCGAAAAACTCGTTAATTTAGAATTATCGAAACCGAGCCCAGAATGTGTTTGCGAGGCTACTCCGATTTTGAATCGTGTGCGGCCGCAAGTCACATCGCAAATCACATCGCGAGTCAAATCACTTGTCATTGATGTGTGATGGTTGTCTAGTCACTTTTTGAATAGTGACATGCAGTCACTATTCATGATGGAGGTAGTTGAGTGCCATAAATGACAAATTGGAGGGAAAAATGAGAGTTGACCTTTTGGAAAGGCATATACCACTTTTGTAAGCCTTTTTGGCATAAGAAAAGAAGATATACAAAAATCAAAACACTCTCCTCCCTTATCTCTCTCCTTGGCCGAAACTTGTAGAAGAAAACCTAGGGTTTTATTTTTCAATTTTCAAAGGCAAATCTTGCTAGCACACTTTGGTGGATCAAACAAAGGTGATAGGGAATAGATTCAAGAGCTGGGATCTCATTCTTGGAGCTTGGAGCTTGGACTTTTCTTCATCAAAATCTTCCTCTTGGCCGAATACAAAGGAGAGCAAAGGAATGATTTTTTTTGAAGCTTTCATCACATCCGATCGTTGTAAGTGTGATTCCGCCACTCTTTCAATTTATTCATTCTTGTTTCATGCTTTGTGATGATCTTGGGACATGTTTGAGAAACATTAGAAACCAAAAATTGCTTTATTTATTCATACATTGCTATCTAGTACGCATGGGCTAATCATGTTAGGTTAAAGGTCCTCCATTCGATGGAAATACCTAAAGGCTACCTTTACCACGATGCTTTGCCGCACCGGACGGAGTATACTTGATTGAATTTGAAATACGTTCAATCGGGCATACAAAGTGCCATATAAATGTTGGTCTTGGTCGCATCTCTTTTATTATTCCGCTATCTACTTTCCGCATGTTATTACTTTATTTATTTACGCATTGTTAATCTAGTGTGCATGGGCTAGTCATGTTGGGTTAAAGGTCATCCGTTTAAAGGAAATGCCTAAAGGCTACCTTTACCACAATGTTTTGTCGCGCCGGACGATGTATACTTGATTGAATGTGAAATACGTTCAATCGGGCATATGAGGTCCCAAATAGATTTTGGCCTTGGTCGCATCTCTTTTATTATTCTGTTATCTACTTTCCGCATGTTATTGCTTTATTTATTTACGCATTGTTAATCTAGTGCGCATGGGCTAATCAGGTTGGGTTAAAAGTCCTCCGTTTGAGGGAAATGCCTAAAGCCTACCTTTAAGACGATGTTTTACTGCACCGGACGAAGTATACTTGATTGAATGTGAAATACGTTCAATCAGGCATACAAGATCCTATATAGATGTTTGCCTTGGTCGCATCTCTTTTATTATTCCATTATTTACTTTCCGCATGTTATTGCTTTATTTAGATATGCATTGTTAATCTAGTTCGCATGGGCCGATCGTGTTGGATTAAAGGTCCTCCATTTGAGGAAAATGCCTAAAGCTACCTTTACCATATTTTTTTCCGCATCGGACAAAGTATACTTGATTGAATGTGAAGTACGTTCAGTCAGGCATACGAAGTCCCATATAGATGTCAGCCTTGGTCGCATCTTTCTTATTATTCTGTCATTTACTTTCTGCATGTTATTCCGTCTATTTACTTTTGCATCGTTATTTAGTGCGTATGGGCTAATTGTGTTGTATTAAAGGTCCTCCATTTGAGGAAAATACCTAAAGGCTACCTTTACCATAATGTTTTACCACGCTGGGTATACAAGATTCCATATGGACGTTGGCCAAAGCTCTTGGTCACACCTTTCTTCTGTTGATCTTGTTATTCGTCTTCTTGGTTGTCATTTTTCATTTTTCACTTCGTATTCATACTGTGTTAATACTTGAGTGTTGTCTCACGCGACATATCGAATAGAAACCCAGACATAAATTTCATAGCTGAATCCGAATGGATGGTAGTGCGGTCTGTTTTTGGGATACAACTCCATGTACCGCTTAAAAAACACTCACACACGCGTTTATGTCATTTTTTATACCAATTTGGTAATCTCGTTCGAACGTGTTCCTAAACGCTACACGAACGCATGCATTCTACCTCATTTTCGTTCGAACACATTTTTGAACACTATACAAATACATGCATTTTGTTTATCGTTCGAACGCATTTCCGAACACTACACGAACGCACATACAGTGAACATACCTCATTTCATCATATTTTATGCATGTTTGCTTCTTTGATCATTTCTTTTATATTATGTACTGGATTATCTGTCATTATTATTAACATTTCCATTCTTATTATTTATTTATATTTTCACTTCTTTGTTTAATATGTCTATGGAATTATGCATTTGTCTTCTTTTTTATTTATTTATGTTTATGGGTGTGCAAACATGTGTGTTGATTAAATTATCTTGTATATGTTACATAAGGCTTGGTTAGTGTGTTGATTAAATTATCTTGTATATGTTATATAAGGCTTGGTTATACTATTGCATAAATCTTTTCATTACAATTGGCATAAATAATGGACCATTCTGAATCCAATGGTTTGAGGTCTTCCCTTGCGAGTGGTGAGTGCGGTCTTAAATCATTTCCCAGTTTACACTGGGTGGCGACTCCTTTATTCTCTGATTTAGTCCCCCGCGGGCTACTCCGTACTCCCGACGGGCCGCGAGCCCAGACAGCGTTGTTGTACCTCTGTGCTTGTGTCCATAAGTAAAAAAATGTGTTTACAATAGAGGTCAATGTAAAGTATATGCAACGTAATAACTTTAGAAGTAATTTAGACCTTACGTAATTCTGAATTTGAGAGATGTTTGTCGATAAAAGTTATAGGTATATATGTCAGGTATATATATGTTTTTACATATTTTGATTTGAAGTCCGGATGAAGTATATTTGATTGTTTGAAAATGGCTAATTTGAAATCATTATCCTCTTAAAATATAAGGGTCATCTTTGACCTATATAGTTTTCGATACATATCGATAATATATTTTATTTTAAAACTTATGATTTATAATTGACAATGTGTAATTTTTATATGAAATATTTTATATTTTAGTAGATATTTATATTTTAAATACAAAGTGAATATTGTTTTTATGAAAACACACACCCCACTTCAGGTGCATGGGTTTGTGTATTTCGTTTTTATTTTTTGGGTTTATTTCTTATCTCTTTTAATAATTTTACAATCAATTAAAAATCCTCTACAAAGCAATTCGTTTCTAAGGTTCTTCACCTCACTTCATCATACTCGTTTTGGAAAATATTATTATTTAAATAAAATCCCAACACAAATCTAATTAAACAAAAATATTATTTTTGAATATAATACATCAAAATTTTATTGTTGATGAGCGGCTAATATAAATATATTTTCCTCTTCTTCATCTTAATATTTTATGGTGATATCGGGTTTTATGAGCTCTTTGATGTGTTTTGGGTACGTTTTTACATGTCAAAATAATATCAAGACTCAATAGAATAAACTAAAGATGAAAACGGTAAAATACAGAGTAAAGATGCCCATATTTCAGAGTCACGGGCGTCTTAAGCTAGATCTCGCATCGCAACATGTAACTTCACAAAATTAAACCAAAGAGCTTCCAAGTTTGGCGTATCGCGACCCAATTTGTATTGTCGTAACGCACAGACGGAAGAGAAGATCTCGCATCGCAACATGTAACTTCACAAAATTAAACCAAAGAGCTTCCAAGTTTGGCACATCGCGACCCAATTTGTAGTGTCGTAATGCACAGACGGAAGAGAAGAGCGTCGCGACGTGCCATGCGCATCACGACAGGGGAAATAGTCTCAAATTCTTTTGGAACTCAATTTTTTATCAGAAAATACACTCCAGACCCCCTATATAAGCATAAATTCATCCCAAAGCCTGTAATCAATCCTCATAATATAATTTTGGAGTCCCAAAGCATAGAAGAATACCTAGAGTAAGGTAAGAATGAGTGCATCAATGAAAGGTGGAGTTTGAAGACGGATACTGCAAACGAGAGTTCTTTCTTTCCTTGACTTTCTACTTTATCTTTTATGAGTTCTTTCTTTGTAATAATGATTATCTTGTGTTTATTATTTATCATGAGTAGCTAATTCATTAAATCTGGTGTTGTAATGAATCTTAAGCTTGTTTAATTAATTATTTCATATTTTTTCTTTTAGGATTGTTATTCTTTATGCTTTGATGCTTATTTTATTTATCTTGCCAACTATAAAATATTCTTAGTAAATCCTTAGGAATTCAATGGAGGAAATATGGATTAGCCATGAGAATAATATTGTGTGATTAATTCGTTGGATAGATTTCTCTACAGGATAGACATATACCTGAAGGACATACATAGCCCATGTTAGAACTTGTTCTTAATGAATTTGGTTTGAATTAATTAACATATACATATATTTAATTAGTTTAAATTCGAGTATATTCACCTGACCATCGAAACAGGCTTGTGAATAATTTATTGTTGTAGGTTAAAAATTAGTAACAACAACCCAACTGAATGGAAAATACATGGACTTATTGTTTTCCTTCTTAGGTGCAGTTACAACTCTCGGTTCTTCTCGAGCATAAAATTTATTTCCAAGATTGTTGTTTTCTCATTATTTATTTTCAATTAATTTTAAATCAATAAATCAACTCTCATTCTCAATAGTTTAGTTTAAGTTAAGTGGGCTTATTTTGATATTAATAAGATAATTTTAAGTCCATGTAGGTTTGAAATCCGACTAATACTCATTGTTTTACTTGAAAAATGTGTGTGCTTGCGTGCTAGATATATAATTTTGTAATCAAGTTTTTGGCGTAGTTGTTAGGGAACTTAATTTATTTTTCATTATTACAATTAGTACAACTTTACTTATTTAGCTAGATACCCTTTTTTTTCTTTTTTCGTTTTATTTTGATTTTAGGCATCATGAACGATAATCAGGCTGAAAAATGGGCAACAGCTTCGCCTATCCCAATTCAGGACAGGACGATACTGATCACTTATAAACTTATATCTTGTATCGTCCTACCACTCTTTCAGGCCAACGCATACGATATCAAGATCTTTATTCAAATGATATAATAATCATTGCAGTTTGGGTATGGCCCGAATGAAGATCTAAATGCACATGTGTGTAGTTTCCTGGAAATATACAACACTTTCAACTTCACTGTTAGGGCAGAAGAAGTAGTGTGCTTATGTGCTTTCCCATATTTATTGAAAGCCAAAACTAATGGATGGCTTCAGTCACTGCCAATGAGGTCAATCACTACATGGATAATCTTAGCCATAAAATTCCTCGCAAAGTACTTCCCTCTTGCAAGAACAATAAAACTGTGTAATGACATCACCTCATTCATACAATATGACTCATAATCCTTATATAAGGCATGTGAGAGATACAAAAACCTACTTCCCAAGTGCCCACATCATGAGATAGCTAAGTGGGTGCAAGTACAAACTTTCTTCAATGAGCTCAATGGGATGATGAAGATCACAGTTGATACAGCATTTGGAGGTTCTTTAATGGCTAAAGATGAGCATATATGATGGGAGCTATTAGAAGAGATTGCTAATAACAACTCTCTATGGCCAACTGAACGAAGTATTCAGCAGGAAGCAGCAGCAGTCCATAGGTTAGAGCTAAACACAACTATGAATGCCAAGTTAGATCAAATTTGTAAATGTCTAGAGCTCATTGGTAGGCAGGTTATGAATAATATTAGAGCTTTAAGTACAAGATATGAGGGAGGACATAATGGAGAGCTTTACACCTCATATGGCGAGTTTGTTAATTATGTCAACAACTATAACAGACAGGGCTACAACCCCTACTCCAATAGCTACAGCTCTGGGTGGTAGGAACATCCCAACTTTGTATGGAAAAACAACCAAAGGGTAGGGCCACATGAAAGATACAATGCTCCCCTAGGATGCCAGCAGTAGAGTAATAGACAAGTGTATGAAAATAAGTCAGGTTCGTAGATATGCTTAAAAGGCAAGAAGCCAAATATGATGCCCTATTTCAGAGTCAAGCAGAGTCCTTAAGATCGCTATAAACCCAACTCGGACAGCTTCTCTTAGCTTGGAACCTAAACTGCAGCCTCCAATAGAGGAATCCATAGAGAATGGGACAAAGAGAATGACGACTTCACTAATGAGCATCATGGTAAAAAAAGAAAGACTCACATCGATGTGTAGTGCTATATTTCAAAAGATCGACTACTACCAAATGCAAGGATCCTGACATGTTCACCATAGACTGCACCATTTTGGGTTGTGAGTTAAAAGCTTTATGCGATGATGTGGTTATCATGAGCTGAAACCCACTTTCATGACCCTAAAATTTGCTGACAGAATCGTCAAGATACCCAAAGGTAAAAAAAAAGATATAATGGTAAAAAGGGGATTTTGAGCTTCCAATTGATTTCATAATTGTGGACATGGAGAAAGATGTTGACATACCCTGCATATTTGGAAGACCTTTTCTGGAAATAGTAAGAGAATTAATAGACGTACAATAAGGCATTCTCATATTCCGAGTGAATAGAGAGACATTAATTGTCAGAATATTCGACCTTGCGGGAGGCCAAGAGCGTCCATAAAATGGAGCTTTAATGGAGCCAAGGGAAGGCAAACAGGAAGAGATAGCAAAAAAACCAGACAGATAAGGTGACTAATGAAGCAGTGGTGTGTGAGGCCTTAAGACGGATTTATGTAAAGAACACTACAACATAGCTACAGTATGTCATCAATTCGACACCGCGCAACATCAACTCACTACACCGCCAAAACAGCCAGATCCCAGTCTATACAAGGAAATAAGGAAATTGCAACAGAAAAATACAACATCTACAACCACTAGCAAAGGAAAATGAGTGTGGGTAAGTGTGGAAGGTCGAGAGAAGTAGGCCAGTGCAAACCATATGAAATATATACTACCGCATAGAAGGAAATGACATGCAAGTGGGAAGGACACGACTATAAACCCAATACATGAATTGAGACCACAATGAGTATTTAGGTGGTCATGTGGGGCTGAAGACGTTAAACTTGACACTAGTGGAGAGACAACCCATGATGATGATGTAGACATTTACTTTAGTTATATTTTTCTTGTATACTATTTTCGTGTTTAATAGTTTGCATGTGTATTGATGCATGTGCTAGTACAATCCGTGCACTTTGCGCAACCAATGTCTGACCAGCAGGAGCTTGATCAAATCCATGCACGGTAGTGTTATTCCCCACTTTTTGTTTCTTTATGCTTATCTTACATTTGAGGACAATGCAAGTTTTAAATTTGGGGGTTTTTGAATGTTAGTGTTAGTTCCTACTATTATTGAAAAATCAAAAAAAAAAAAAAAATATTTTTAGTCATATGGTAGTGAAACATAGTTGACATGATGAGTTTATTTTCTTTATGATGAAATCTTAGGAAACGATAAGTGCTCAAGTTACTCTTAACTAATCCCTTGAGTATGTGATCTAGGTTAGACTCGTATGCACTTAAAAGTAGGTTTCTAGTAGTAAAAGTCTATGTAGTTGGAAAAGTGGCTAGTTGAAGAAATTACATGACGATGAATGATAGTTTGCCTAGATGTCTATTTCGGTTTGCTAGTGTTATGATGTACGATGTGGTTGAAAAAAATGGATGGAAAAAAAGAAAAAAAAATATTGAATGAAAAGAGGAAAAAAAGAAGATAAACTATTTATAACCAATAAACGTGAAGCTACCCATGGGCGAGTGTTAGAACCACCATAAGGAGAAATGTTACCTTTAAAGGTAGGTGTGAAATGAAAAAAAAGAAGAAAAAGAGAGAAAAAACACATACCATACTAATTAGACAAACACATACACTTTTGAGATATTTAAGGTTGGTTTGATCAATCGGAAGTCAATTTTTTAGATGAAAACACCAAGTTGACTTACTTATGATTCGAACTGTGACCGGACCTTTTCAGTTTTCACACACACACTTAAGTTTAACTTAGATGATTCACTCAAGAATTTGGATTTGAGTTGTGTTGCGTAATTTGAAGGTTCTTATGTACTAGTGCTTTTATTACTCACCATTTTTCAACATCTATAAATACATATCGTTATTTCTTTCTTCGACACATCCAAATAAGAGAGAGGAAAAATGGAAAAAACTTTAAGATGATGAGTCACTAATATCTGTACATTTTATGGATCTATTTCTAAAAATAAATGACAAGCATTAAAAAGTGTACACTTAATAAAGAAACTTATCATTTTACACTTATAATTTCATTAATCCTCTTAATTTAGCACATTTATAAAATAATAATTAAATTTATCATTTATGTATCTTTATTGTGATATTTATTTCTTATGTAGGTGAAATAATATTTTGGATACATAAGTAGAAAAATGGACTTGGCATTTGGACTTTGGAGGCCATGAATTTAAAAGGGCGTTTTAACAGCATATAAATTCGGAAATTCTAACCTTACGTAATTTCTTTATTTTGGCCATGACTTTTTATTCCGATATCAGATTAAGGCAATTCTAGTTCCAGATGAAAGAATACTCAAATATCTAAAACCTTTATGTTGACAAGATTTTCTGATTTTGAAGTTTTCAAAGCAGAAATTAATGAAAAATTCAAAGTGTGTTATATGTAATTATTAAAGTCAAGTCAAATAAAAAAATTAAATAATTTTGGTGGAGGGTTACCATCCACCTTTCGGTGGATGGACCATCCACATGTGAATTTCTTCAATTGCAATTGAATTACAATTGAAGAAAGAGCTTAACATCCTCTATAAATAAGAGGATTCTCAGCTTTCAAACCTCACGTTTTCTTTCAATTTCTCTGAAGATTTTAGGAGAGAATGTCTTGTGTGTTTAATTTTTTAAAAGCTTTCTTGTAATTTATTTTTCTTTCAGTAGTGAGTGTTTTTATTCAAATCATGAGTAGCTAATTTTATTTTGCTGGGGTAAAGAGTGGAGCTTTTAATATGAAAATATAGATTAATCTTATTTATATTATAAAATATAAATTGTAATCTAATGATTAATATTTAATTTAAATATGGATTAATTATTGACAAACTTTGTTACCGCCTATATGTATGGTTTTATTTATTTGGCATAATTAAGTACATAATGTTATAGACAAAAGCCACACCTCCTTTATGGCTGGTTTTATTTGTTTTGGCATAATTAATTACTGAAGTAAATTAACTGGGTAATAATGATAATTTATATATTATAAAAAGTAAGATTTCTAATTTTCAAATATTAAAAGTGGATCTCATAGCCTCAACATTTTATTTTATTGCTGTAGTCCAATTTAAAATTGTCAACCACTTCAAACAAATCAATCTTTTCATTTTTACTCGAATTATTATTTTAATTTACTAAATCTTTTCCCTGTGGATCGACCCCGGACTTATCGGTTTATTTTATTAATTTGACACTCTTATACTTTGGAGTAAAGAACCACTTTGAGTGTGTCAAGTTTTTAGTGTCGTTGTCGAGGATTATAATTTAGTATATAGAATAATAAATTTTCTTTCTTTTTATTTTATTTTATTTTTCTTTTATATTTCACTTTATTTTTTGTTGAATTTTCCGCATCTTATTTTCTTTCTTCTTTGTATCTGTGTAGATCCAAGATGCCCTAATTGATCCTAAATGAATACTAAACCCAGATATCCCACATACAAACAAAACCTTGTACTTAATTCTTCAAGGTTACAGAAGATAGAAAAATCAATTAAAAAAGAGCTTGTATTTTGCCAAAAAATCTCTTGTACCATTCTCATCTAGAGATTCTTCTATAATTTTTTGTGAGAAACTAATTCGAGAGATTGAAACAGCTGAAAGAGAAATTCAATTTGATTTGAATTGACAAGAATCAAAAGAAGTTTTTATATCTAATCATTACTTTTGTATTTTCTTTCTTCGTTTTTATTTTCTTTTGTCATTTATATTATTTGAATTTATTTGATTTATTTTTCTTTTCACTTGTTTATTTTATTTTATTTTTTTCTTTTTGTTGCATTTGTATATTTAAACTTTATTATATAGTCTATATTTAGGTTGCATGAGACATTAATCTTAATCATTTGGCGGTAGATTAAATAGAGAATCTTCAACACCTTCATTATCAGTCATAATGGCCGAGAATCAAAATGAAAATTCACATGCGTGAGTTGAAAATCCAGTTGATCAGGAAGAGAATGAGTCTCATCATGGCGATCTTAATCATCATAGGACACTCAGATAATTCATGAATCCACTAGAAAAAGGATCACCATCTTGCATTGTTCCCCCTAGATGCATCACGTTTCAATTTTAAACTAGATGTCATCCAATTTTTACCCTTATTCCACAGTCTATAATCAAAAAATTCTTATCAACACTTAAGGGGATTTGAAGAGGTATATAACACTTGCACATACCAAAATTGCAGCATGAATATAATTCGATTAAAGTTATTTCTCTTTTCTTTAAAGGATAAATCTAAAATTTGGCTACAGAACCTTAGGTCAGGATCCATAAGAACATGAGATGATTTGCAAAAGTAGTTTCTAAGAAAAATATTTTTCCCTTACAGGACAAACTTCTTTAAGATGAGAATTATAACTTTCACACAATAGTCAAGGGAAACTCTTTACCAATTTTGGGAGATATTTTGAATATTTATCCACATCACAGGTTTAAAACATTGAGGCTGATTTCCTACTTCTATGAGGGTTTAATACCCCATGGTAGACAAGTAGTGGACATGATGTATAATGGTGAGTTTAGGGATAAAAATCTCGAAGATGCACTAGATTACCTAGAACACATAGCAGAGAATACACAATAATGTGATACAGTTTGTACTTATAAGTCACATGTAAAACCAAAGTCATATGGTTTAGGTATGTTTAACCTTAGGGAAGACCATGATATTTCTGCTAAATATACATCTCTAGCTAAAAAATTTGAGGCATTAGAAATGAGGAACAATGACATGTCAAGTCAGTTCAAGAAGTCACGTGTCATAGCTGTAATTCAAATGAACATATCACACAAGTTTTTCAATCTTGTCAGCCCTGCATGATTGTCTCAATGACCAAGGCAGTTCCATAAACACATTCAAGAGACCAAATCCAAACCCATACTCTCAAACCTATAATTCTGGTTGGAGAAACCATCTAAACTTCAATTGGAGGAATGATAACCAAGCATAACCATCGTAACAACCTCCCCAAATACATCATAATTTACAAAATTCCTAGAATTATGAACCATATATCCCACCACCTAGGAAAACCCTTGAAGATACCTTGCATGCATGCATTCATTGAGAAATAATAAGCCATTAATAACCAAAATGTGCAAACATTTATTGATCTGAAATATACTTTCTCCAAAATCACAACTACCTTGATCATTAATGAGAAATGAAAGTTTTTCGTACAACCACAACTAAACCTCAAGAGTCATCAAAACCCTCAAGAAGGTAGTTCTGGTAGTCAACACATAAACCAAGTCAAATATGTTATTACACTTTGCAGTGGTAAGGTCATCCAGAGACCTATTCTTGAACCTCGCGAAGCTAAAAATAAACCAGATTCAGAAGGTAAAAAAGAGGTTGATGAACCATTACCTATCATTGATGATAATAATTGTTCTCATACACCTCCATTTCTTAAGCATTAAAAACAAAGAAATTGAACCACTCCCCATAAATATATGAAATATTCAAACATGTAAATGTCAATATTCTTTTGTTAGATGCCATCCAGTAGACACCATCTTATGTCAAATTTTTGAAATACTTACGTCCATTAAAAGAAAACATCGAGTAAGAAATAAAGCTTTTATAGTTGAACATATAAGTTCCATTCTCTCAACCAATAATACATTAAAATACGAGGACCCTGGTTATTCAACTATTTCATGTATAGTTGGAAATCAAAAAAATAAAACAATATTTTTTTTTGATCTTGGAGTCAGTGTCAATTTGCTTCCATTTTTGGTTCACCAACAATTTAATATTGGCGAGTTAAAACCAACATCAACTATTGGGGTTGGTGCTCAGAAAGCCAATTCCCGGTTGTATTTATTTATGAATACTACTGTAAAACTTTATTATTATGAATAATATACATGCAGTTTCTATAATATAATGTATCTTTTAATATGGTAAAGACGTAATGACCTTAGAATGACTAGTCATGGTACTGTTGCAAAAGCGTCGCAACTGACTTTGAGATGTATCATGACTTGTCATTCTCAGATAGTTCCTGGTCAAGGTTTACTCTACTTGGTCAGTATAGTAAACCTATTGAGACCGGTACATGTCGTATACTGGAATATATGATTTCAATGGTTTCTCAATGAACCATAAGTCTTGGAGACTAGTATAAACGTGTAGGTGTTTATAGTGGATAAACACTAAACGACTTACCGAAGATTCTTAATGGATGGTACACCAACGTCAATAAGAATCTTCACTCATTGAGCAGCACTTGTGATTCTTAGACTTGAGATTCCATTATGGGTACATGAGACATCTTCTACACTTATATGGCAGTCACGTCATCGATCTATTTAGATCAGACCTCCGCTTGTTCGTTGGGTGTAAATAGATCCTCAAGGTGTCCTATGTGCATCAAGGTCAGTTCTGTGTATCAGAGCATAGGTAGTCCATATGATTAGCAATCAGATAAAACCATGGGCCCGTGGTACATTTTAGAAGCCAGTTCTAAACATTCTTTTGGAGATTGCTAATAGAATAGTCAATTGGATAATCCCTATAGAGATTTGACGTTCACATCTATATCTCTGAGATTTATCCGGATACCTGTGATGGAGGAATTATACATTTGCCGTGACCTCGACCTGTATGATTCAGCGAGTTTATCCGTGATCGTCATAATTTACGGGTGGATAAATTATGGACACGAAATTAGATTTAGTGACAGATATGCCTGAATCTAGAGAGTCTCACTAATGAAATATACTCGTAGAGTACTAGGGTAACATTAATAAATAATATTGATTATTTATAAAATTGTTTAAAGGTTAAACGCAAAATACATGTGTAGGGACCCGAAAGTCATTTCTTTAATTTCTGTGTATTTACATTAAATACTTGATTAATTTAAATACACATTAATTAATAGTCAAATTGAGATATTTGACTAATATCATAAATGAATATATGTATTTAATATTTAATGTAAATATTATACATATATTTAATATATTTGTATTTAATTAATTAATTAATTATTTAAATGTTAAATGATTAAATTAATTAAAGTATAGATTTTTGAGTTATGATATTTGTTTTAATGGCTAAGTTACCATTGTTGACTTTGTTGAAATTATCATTAAAGTGTAATGATCATTTTATCAACTTGGCAAATGAAATTCAAATGAAATGAAATTAATATATCTTGTTTTTCCTTTAGGCCAAATTCGGCCAAGACATGCTTGTGAGCAAGTATATATTGTTTCATTTATTTTATGGTTTCATCAACCGTATACACTTTATCAAACTCCATTAAAACAAAAGCTTAGAAGGTAGAGAGAAAAGGAAAAGAAAATCAAAGAAAAGCTTGGAATATAGTAAGTATTTCCAACCTTCCATTAGAGAGTAAATTGTTCCTCTTGTTGTGGGCTTCACTTGGTGATGTTCTTAAGTTTTTCTATTCTTTATTCTTTGTGTTTTTGATGGATGAAAGTTTGATGAAGGTGTCATGCATGTATGAAGTTAATAGAATGTTGCTAATGATGTAGTAAGTATTCTTTTAATGGTTTTAGAAACTTGTTGCCATTCTAGAGTTATTGACCCACTCTTAAATGACCTAGAATTGTTCTATAGTTGTTTCATTGTGTTGAGACTTGATTTGGATGAAAGAAACATGATTAAAGTAATTGATTTAACCAATTTGGTCTAATTTGTCCAATTTGAAGAAATTGAAAAATTAGGGTTTAAGACCACTTCCAAATTTTGGGCTTTTCATTTATGTTGTGTATTTTGATGTGTATAAGATACTTATAAAATCTTATGTTGATTGGATTTCATCTTGATGTGTTTTGAACATGGAAAGTGCAAAATGCACGTTATGTCTCATTTGGAGGCTCACGACCATGATGATGTTTTTGGTATTTTTGTTGCTTTTGGTGTTTTGACATTTGTGACATGTTAAATTCATCTTAGAAATGATTTAGAATCATCTAAAATTGATTTGAATAATTTCATACTAAAATGAACAAAATACAAAGTTTTGGGGTAATTTTGTAATTATAAAAAAATTTGAGTTCTTGTGTAATATTTCATAATTTGAATATTGGACAATTAAATAAATAAGTTTATTTAATTAATCCGAGAAAAAGTTTTGAAATCGGAAAATTTGATTTTCCACTGTTTCCGCTGCGTTACCGGATTCCGTCCCTAAAACCCCATCATCAACTACTCTTTTACTTGCCGATAAATCAGTTAAGGTACAGAAATGAATTGTTGAAGACGCGTTATTACAAGTCGATAAATTTATATATCATGTGGATTTTATTGTCTTGGAAACACAACCTGTAGCATACATTTATAAGCCAATTCCTATAATACTTGGTCACCCATTTTTAATTAATTATAGGAATGAAATCATGAATTTTTCATTTGGCAATATAATGTTTGTAACAACCTCAATCCATAGATGCTACCGGTAGGGAATAGGTGTAGGGAACGCCTTCCCTCGCGCAGCGGAAGCGGTTAGGCTCAGGAATCGGACTTGAAAAATTTTTCTGCTCTTCCCTTGCTATGGCCGAATGTTACCAGTGATATTGCTGAAGTTTTGGACAAAATTTCAGCCCCGGAATAGTCCCGAAACAGTCCCCGAACAGCCCTTGAACTGCAGTGCAAAAACTGGACTGTTTTGGACACGTTATGGGCGCGTACGTTACCCAACTCTAGGTCTGATTTGCGCCACTTGCAGGTCTGTTTCAGATCTGATTATTTTCCCAAAAATAATCCTAATACAGGCCTTAAGATATCCCAAAGTGTTTCCCAAAATCCCGAATGAAAATCAAACAAAACGGAGCTCCCTGAACCTCATTGTTCTTGCGCAATTTAGGGTTCCTCAAGGAGTGGGGCCACAAACTGCAGGGGTGGTTTGGGGATGATTTTCAATGTCACGAGGTCTTCCGAACTATGTCTCGACACTAACGGAGGGTAGTGTGGACTACACTCACAAGAAATCTCTAAACGGTTTAGAGAACGATCACACACACCGAAGAGAGATCTCAACGTTTGAGAGCTCGGAGAAGGAGAGGGAGGCTAGGGTTTTTTCCAATGGTTGTGTATAAAATTAAATCATAATTTTCTTTTATACTTATGGTTAATTTGTTTCATAAAACAAATCAACCACTAGTCTCCCAATAGGTGTAGAATTCGGCCAAGGCTATGGATTAGGAATCCTTGTTTTATTTTTCTTCCAAAATAAACAAATCCTACTCCCTATAGTACTCCAAATTTTCGGCCAAGGGGGATATTATTTTGGATTTGATTTTGTTTCCAAAACAAACAAATCATATCCCAAAATAAGTCAAAAATTCGGCCAAGGTAGGGTTTTAATTAGGATTTGATTTTGTTTCCAAAACAAACAAATCATATTCCTTATCCAATAAGGAATCCTACCTTGGTAATAATTCTTAGCCTTATTAAATCATATCTTATATAATTTAATATTCTAATTTAATAATTATCAAATATAATTATTAATACTTTATATTAACTTTTAATATAAAGTCTCATGTGTGATATAATTAATATTATTAATCACATTAATAATATTGCTTTTGTGAGTATATAATTGGACCATCCAATTATCTTAGCTCCGCTAAAGTAAATCGAGCTAGCACGGGGAACAAGTGGACCTACGGTTCTGAGCTCCAATAATCTCGAAATATTAATTAAGCTCTTAATTAAATATTCCGAATTATTAACTCCAGGTTATTCCACTAAAAACTCGAAGTTGCACTCTCATCACCGTAGATGAAATATAAGGCCGATCAAAGTCGGTGTCCACCGATATAGTCATTGCATATAAATTGATCCTTCACGAATATCTCGTAATTAGAGCCGGGTCATAATATCCGTTATACCCTTCTAATTATTTTATCTTAAGTACCATTGATTCTCTAATGAATAATTTATTCATAACGGTTATGAATATTAATCTTTCCATTCGTAATAGAAAGACTTGAGCGCTCTAATCGTTCAAGTACCGAATCAATCCTTAAGAGAGATATTCATCTACTTCTCACAAGAAGGAGTGAATTCCATGTCTATGTAAAACATTCTCAGCTACATAACAAACTATGCCCACAAAATACGTAGTTATTGGTTGGGTTTGCTACACCAACCTCACTTTTGTAAATCAAAGGACATATCCCGCCATGCAGGAGTTCGTAGTACACTCAGGATTAAGACCATCCTTATATGACCATCAAGTAGATTGAAATGACTTTCTTTGTTTAATGGATATTATAAGAATGTCATTTCTATCTGGGTCCAGTCCTATATGATCACATCATACAAGGTGCCTCCATTCTCATGTCTCTACATGGACGATCCGGATTAAGATCGCCATCCAAATATAAAATGGACCGCAGCTATAGATAAACCACAAATAAAGCACCGGTTTGTTTGCTCTCTATGGACTATTTAAGATTACTAACTTCAGACTTGTATCCTCTGGTGCATGACACTCATGTACCAAGTCTTGAAGGTACATAAGTAATCTATGGTATTTATGAAGATATATAATATGCGAAAATTAAAACAAATAATTTGATAAATGAATAATGCATTATTTTATTTCTATGCAATAGAAACCGTTTACATCACATGTAGCTCTAGGGCATACATCCCAACAATAGGTCATCCTATCTCCCTTAGCCTCTGACTCTCTTGACAACTGCTAATCTCATTTCATATTCAAACTAATGCATTGGACCATTGTCCAACTCAACAAAATAAATACATAATACTTCTCATACTAAGTACTCAATTTCACTACACATTACAACTCTGACAGTGAACACTTATAATACATTACATATGTAATCTTTACTATATAACATGTATGATGCATGACTTTTTCCTGACTCTGACTGAACTAAAATTTATCTCTGACTTGACCTGATGGATCGAACACCCTAATGACTGCCATCAGTATCCATTCTCTTGAGCTCATCATTCGGGGTAACCTACAAAACAAGGAAACTGGGAGTGAGGGGTTGGATCATTTGAACGACCTAGTGAGTGGACAATTTTAAATATAAACTGAAATACTTATAACAAAGTTCATATTAATTGAAAACATCTATGGAAAAACTGAAGCTTTCTGAAAGCTTTTCTCAAATCTCATTTTTCTGAAACTTTTTCTGGAAATTTATTTCTTTCTGAAAACAAACTATTTTTCATAAAACTGTTTCCTTGAAAACTTTCATTAGGCTAGTCTTTTAGAAAATCACATCTATGAAAATCTTGTTTCTGAAATCTGTCTTTGAAAACCTGTTTTCTGAAAGTCTGTATCTGAGTGTCTACTGAAAACCTGACGCACGAGGGCATTACGTATCGCCATCCTCCCATACGCCTAACTAGATCCAGATGTGAAAATCCATGACATTGGGGCGTTATGTATCACCGTCTCGCAATCCATGCCACTATCTTGTCCTTGAAACTAGGGTCTATGGGCGTTACGTATCGCTGTCCCCAAGCCATAAATCTAGAGCCATGGTGCGGAGCTATGCTATTCTTTAGACTCTGAATCTAGGATCTAGGGGCATCTATCATCCCTAGTCCTGAACCTCGTGTGCACACGATATCTGAATCTGTCAATTTCATATCTGGGTCAAGTTATATACTGAGGTGGATTTTCCCCCATGCCTCGAAATCATAAAATCATGCTTTTATAATCATCACTTTTCTAAATCATTTCTCAAAACATTCTTAATTAAAATATATTTGAAAGTAAACTTGGTTAACGCCGTAAATACGAAAAAGTAAGTCTGATATTTAAAAATAATATAATGATAAATCAACTTAAGGAAAGAGTGTCCACTCACATATTTTGAGTCCCGCTAGTATACTTCACTTCGCCGAAGGAATTTATAGTTCATATGATGACCTTTAATGGGTAAATTAATTAGAATACAAATCGTGGAATATACTTCGAAAATATCATTGCTATGTGATGTTCTATGTTTGTGACATGATAAATTACATGTATATAAGATGATACGAAACCTTTGGTCTTTAATATCATGAGTTGAAATTGAATTGGCTAAAAATTAATCCTGAGAAATGGCCACGCATCGCAATGCCAATTGTTGCTTGTCTTGACGCTCACACGAGTAGGGTTGAGGTAGAAGGCTTCCTCTGTATCACATCGTGACGCTCACTCGAGCAGGCTAAGTTATAAAGCTTCATCTGTTTCATCTCGCGATGATGGGCATTGGGCGTCATGACTCACATGATAAAACTGAACCAAAGGCCATTTTCCTGATACGCGTCACGATGCTAGTCTTTTGGCATTACGATGCTAGTCCGTTTTCAGGCCTATTACCAACAATTCAATACCTAACTTGCCCAAATGCACTCCTAAGACCCTCATAGTATTTCTTTAAACTTCAACATTCAAGTATGCTATATCAATATTCCCGCACCAAAACAACTCCTCAATTACATACATCTTAACCTAACTCAACATCTAAACTTTATAATCTTGATCATTTCTTAATAAGATCAATTTATTAACTCACTAACCACCTTAATGCAATTATAAGCATGTCAACAAAACTACCATAATATTATTTTATCAAAACTTCATAACTTAAATTTTAGGTCAAGATTCTTTACCTCAACTTACTTGATCCCCTTCAACCTCCCAGCCTTGTAAGCTATTATTTTGCATTTTTTCTTCTTTGAGTTTGAAAGAAGATGGCACTCTTCCTCTCTCTCATTTCTATTTTCTCTATTCTTCCTCTCTATGTTTCTTTCTTTCTTCAAAATTTTGAGATGAATGAATAATATCCTTTATTTATACTTGGACTTATTTGATTGATTTGTGTAATTATTTAATGAAAAAACAAAAAATTTAAGAGATTTTGAGAGTTCTCTAGATTCATCCTCGGGTACTATTCATCTAGATTTTTTTATCTGCTTTTTTGACTTACTTCTTATTCGATTTTGGAAAAATATTAAACTCATAAGTTTTAGGTCTCGATCTTAGTTTTCTGATGATATAAATTTTATAAAAATCGGAGATTGTATGAAAATGTTATTGCTCAAATACCATGAGCAGTCCGGGGGCGAACATCGTACCATTTCGTATCAGAAATTCAAAGAATTTACCGATTATCCCTAAAGTCATTTTATGAGTGTATATGTGTTCAAATATAATTTATATTATATAACACTAGTCCCATAATGTAACAGTAGTCGAGATTATCGGATGTTATAACATTGGAGATTAATGTTTTTAACATTTTCAAATAAACATATGATGAGGACAATGAAGACGAGAGCATGGAACTAATTGAACCAATTGTGGAGGAATATATTCAGGGGAGTTTATCTTATCATATAGAAATTTGTCCAACTAATTTTCTTGAATCAATAACACAATTAGATTTGGATATTCCTAAGATTTTTTACTTGTATCTACATAGGTATTGGAAGATGATGGAGAGAAGTAAAATTTTGAAGAACTAGGAACATTGAAAAAGAAAAACATGAAGAATCACCTAAAATAGAATTAAAGACTTTTTCAGAAAGATTGAAGTATGCATTGCTTGGAGATGAACAAAGTTATCCTGTGGAAATTATGTCCACTCTCACAAGCGATCAATAAGGAAAAAAAACCTCCAGACTGGAGCTATCAAGGCATAGAAGAAACTTTCATAAAAAACCACAATCATGATCCTTCTATCCTCTAAAATTCTTTGTTGAAAAATTACAAAGCACACACCGAAAGAATGAGGCTTTTTATGGTCCATGGTATTCCTAGTGATATTTGTTAGGTAATTGAAGTAAAGGTTCGCTTGGCAGTTAGGCATCTAACTTTTTCATTTCTCACATGTCTGGTTTAAGGAAAAACATCTATGCTAAGAAACGAAAAGCTAAGCAATTAGGTGTTTGTTATAAATGTGAATGTTGGATGTGCAACACTCTTTGCCGTTAATTATGAATGGTGTCTGACAATCGCGAAGATAAAATTCAATTCATTAAAGATGTCTTGAGTAAGGAGTCTTTAGATGAAATATCATTGACTCTTGAGATGCATCCTAGTGGACATATTAATCAGTAATTTGCATTTTTCATATGCAATTTCAAAAAGAAAGGCAACAATACAGTCTCTGAAATTCGACTTTAAAAGACCTTGTTTACCAATTTATAAGAAAATTTGATGGGAAGCATATCCCCGACCCATAGAGAGTATTCAAGCCGTTACCGGATGTAAAACCAAAGGAAGATGTGAGCCATAATAACAACTATCAATACATAATATTTTAATTTATTGCTTTGATTTCATTTTTTTTAATTATTATTTTGATTTACTTTAATTTACAGTTTTGATTTCCTTTACTTTAATTTTACCGACAGTATCTAAACTTTTTGACTTTCACAATCTATTTTACTGTTCATCTGATAATTGTCACTTTAAAAGTACTAGTATTTTTATTACTCACTCTTTTTTCAGGATCCATAAATACATCTCGTCCTTTCTCTCTTTGACACATCGAGATAAGAGAGAGAGCAAAAATGGAGAAAACTTTAATACGAAAAGTCACTAATAGCTGTGTAGTTTATGGAACTAGCGTTGGAACTAAACCATAGTAGCATAGTAGCATGATCTTATTTTAATATATGTGTATCAATGATGATTGTATGAGTTGCTTACTTACTTAGAAAGAATATATTGTAAGGATGCTAGATCATGATGAAATGGTAACATATATATGTAATCATGGATAGTGATAGTAGATTAGATAGTTTACAGAAATAAGATTTTAATTGTCCGATTTGATGATATTTCAATATAGTGAAAGAAAGAAAGTTATAATAAATACCTGAACCAGATTAGTAACGAGTATAGAAAGTAAGCAGAATTCAGTGTAGTGCACCAATAGCATGATGGAGCTTAATATGTTGAATTGACATAGGAATTGAATATATATATATGTATTATAGATGCTTGACAGTGTAGATAGCAAACAGAAGTTAGCAGGTGGTGATCAGTTTAAGGTACAGTAACAAGTGACAGGTTTGCGAAATGAATAAGAGATAGTCAATTAATTCAAACTTTATAACATTTGCATGATTACTTACTGAGTCTTATGACTCACACCACAGCAGTTTGTAGTTTTACAGGTCAGTAGCAATTGTTAAGAACCAGCAGAAGTTTGGTGAAGACTTTGAAGACTGTGGATCACCCCATTTGCAGTCAAGGGAGTCTTAGAGTCTTGGGTTGAGTTATGGGTTCTCACGACCCTTGTCTTTATACTTGCATTTGTATTTCATGTGTAAAAGTTGTAATAGCATAGTTTTATTTTCGAGTTCTGGCTGGAGGCAAGTATGGACATTTTCTTTGAGTTCAGGCCTGAGACCTTGATGATAATTGCATTTATGTTGAGTTTGTGACCAGGTTGTCTCAGTGTGCTGGCTATAAGCCAGGTTGCATGATGTTCTGCATACATCATGCCGAAATTTCGTCATAATCAAAGGCTTATGAAGATGAGTTTTTCCTATCTCCTATCGGTAACATCCTAGCCTATGCAGGATGTTACAAAGTTGGTATCAGAGCATGGTTTAAGAGTCAGTCAGTAGCATGGTCTAGAAGTCAGTGACTGCAACTGTGGGGATCCAACTGTCGGAGATTGTCTTCAGTTTGGTAAAGACCACATAGGTCTTTATATGTATTTTCTATGATTGTTCAATATGATTTGATTTTTTTAATCAGTGCTTTGTTTGCTTGAATATGAGTCCAACGGTGACTCGATAGATGTGCGTAGATTAGCTATCTCTGTATGGAAGGAGATTAATTTGAGTTAGTATTTATGTGACCCTTTTCAGATCGGAGAACTAGCATAAATGAGAATCTGAATCGGTAAAACGGAGTTTCTCGCGCGATTGAGCGTAGATGGATGTAGCCACGGTTATGATATAGTTATGATGTTGCGAGGGTAATTAAGTAATTCTGGATTATTTTGGAGGGTTCGAGACCCTTTCCGTAGCGTTGGCGGAAACTTTTCTGTAAGTTTTACCGCAAACGCGTAAAATGAGAATCTGAACCATCTAGCTAGTTTAGAGTAGTATATGAGCATATATTAGAGTAATGAAGATTGAACGGTAGAATCAGAGAGGATTCGTGTATTACGAGAAGGATCCGAAGTTTATTTTAGAAATGTCTAAAGTTCTACAAATAGCCGTTCTGACCGTGTTTTGTTACTTATTTTGACAGATCGGGTCCAGGTTCGGAGTGTCCGTGAAACCAGGTAAGTAACTCATACTTTGAATACTTAAGAAATTTAACGTTGTTCGAGATTAATAATATAACAAAGTTGTATATAGTTATATGTATGAAACCTATATATATATATATATATATATATATATATTATATATATATATATATATATATATATATATATATATATATATAATATATTATATATATATATCTATATATATATATAAAAAGATAAATGTAGAAGAAGTAAGCAGATGTATGAGCAAAAGATAAGCATGATTCTATAAAAGTAAAGAGATACATATGTAGGTATAAACTAGTATATATATATACATAGATAGAGCATAGGAATAAGGTAATGTTTATGAATATAATATATTGAGACTTAGGTTTGGGGATTGTCGAAACTACACCATATGGAATGGGATTAAAGTTTAAATAACGATAAATTATAAAGAAACGAAAATATATGTACTGATGCATATAGAAGGATACAAAATCAAGAACACAAGTACATAACAGATAAAAATAAGCATATATTTAGTATGTAAGTATATGGGTTACGAGTATTTTAATGTATGTTAATTTAAGTATATTTGGGTGTGAGCAAAGCATACTGATGATATCTTATGCTGATAGAACATAAGGTAAGTTGCATGACGTAATAAGTAAGCTAGTATATAGTAAGCATGTGTGTGTGTGTGTCTTGGTTTTGAGAATGAATTAAATATGCCAATGTGGATTGATACAATTTTGGTAGCATGTATGTAATGAGTTTAAGCATGTTAGATAAGTATATGGAATGTAAAGATAAGTTTTGTGTTTGCTTAGAGAAATGCATGTATATGAATAATCTCAGAGTGATATGGATATACATGATTTAATATATGTACATGTATGATAGTATAAGAAATGCATATGCATACTTATATGTTATGGTTTTCAGAAGTTAAGTTAAGCTAAGAATGTTTTCAAGTTTCAAAGTAATACAAAGAATTGTTTTTAAATATTTTGACAGAGATGTTCCTTATAGTTTGAGATCTGATTTAAGTTTTTAAAAATTTATCCTCAGTTTTATGTTTTTCGGGGCATGAGGTAAAACCTCACCCCAGTATGTAACTTGAGATACAGTTGGAATTGACGGATACAGAGAACATGTGCACATGTAGGGCCAGAATGGCGGTTTAGGATCGTGTACCTGATCCCTAGTGGTGGCTACACTGCCAGTTGAGTTGTTGTCCTAGGCGTAGAGCTCTACGTTTCCAATTGAGTGTTTGTCCTGGACGTAGGGCACCACCAGCCTCAGAGATGCCACAGTTGAGTTATAATCCTGGGCATCGAGTATACCCAGTTGAGTTATGGTCCTGGGTGCAGAGAGACGTCCAGTTGAGTTATGGTCCTGGACATAGAGCAGTTTTCAGTTTTCAGATTTTCAGTACACAGTTTTCAAATCATCAGTATATAGTTTTCAAAAGTCAGATTTTAGACAACGGTTTTCAGAGATAAAGTAATCAGAGAAAGTTTTCAGATACAGTTTTCAGTTTTTAGATACAAATCCCAGTTTTAAACTGCAGTTCTCAATCCTTGGATACAGTTTTCAGAAAGCATTTTCTACAAGTATGCCATAATTAAAGTACGCAGTAGTTTATAAGTTATGCATATAAATCATACATTCTGGCTAACATTTGAGATGCATATAGATGCTATTAATGCATGATTATATGATTACATATTTATGATTATATGGTTAACTTTGTGCATAGCATATTTATATAGAGTTAGCATTTGTAAGGTATGAGTGCATAGTAGCATGATCTTATTTTAATATATGTGTATCAAGGATGATTGTATGAGTTTCTTACTTACTTAGAAAGAACATACTGTAAGGATGCTAGATCATGATGAAATGGTAACATATGCATGTAATCATGGATAGTGATAGTAGATTAGATAGTTTACAGAAATAAGATTTTAATTGTCTGATTTGATGATATTTCAATATAGTGAAAGAAAGAAAGTTATAATCAATACCTGAACCAGATTAGTAACGAGTATAGAAAGTAAGTGGAATTCAGTGTAGTGCATCAATAGCATGATGTATCTTAATATGTTGAATTGAAATAGGAATTGAATATATATATGTAGTATAGATGCTTGACAGTGTAGATAGCAAACAAAAGTTAGCAGGTGGTGATCAATTTAAGGTACAGTAACAAGTGACAGGTTTGTGAAATGAATAAGAGATAGTCAATTAATTCGAACTTTATAAACATTTGCATGATTACTTACTGAGTCTTATGACTCACACCACAACATTTTGTAGTTTGTTGGGGTTAGTGCTCAGAGCGCCAATCCGGACCGTATTTATGTCTAATTCATGAATACGAACATCCCTTTTTTCCATAATATTACTTACTTAATGGTTACACCTCTTGTTTTTAAATATATATTCGATCTAATTACTATTAGATTGAAACTAAATGTGGTTTAGTATATGTATATATTAGACAAAGGCCCGATAATATATAATGCAGTACACAGTTACAAAGTTAGTTTGTAATTGACATTGGGAAGTGTAACTGCCAAATGTATATTATCAAATATAGTTCCTGGTCAAGATTTACTAACACGGGTCGGTTAGTCAAGTCCGTTGAGACCAGTACATGTCGTATATCGAGACTTGGTCCGATGGTTTATCCAAATGAACCATGAGTCTAGGGAGACTCATATAGACGTGTAGGTGTTTATAATAGATAAACACTGAACGACTCACCGAAGATTCTTAATGGATGGTACACCAACGTCAATAAGAATCTTCTCGGGTTGAGTAGCATAGTGGTCATTCGACTTGAGATACCACTGTGGATGTATGAGACATCCTCCACACTTAGATGGTAATCATGTCACCGATCTATTTAGATCAGACCTCCACATGTTCGTTGGGTGTGGACCGATCCTCATGATATCCTGTGTGTCTTAAGATAGGATCCGTCAGTTCTATGTACAGAGCATAGGTAGTCCATATTTGTTTAGCAGTCTGTTAAATCTGTGGCCACAGTATACTTCGGAAGTAAGTTCCGAATGTTATTTAGAGATTGCTAATAGAAACGTCAACGGGATAATACCTATAGAGATTTGACGTTTACATCTATATCCCTGGTATTATCCGGATACCTGTGACGGAGGGATTATACGTGCGCAATGACCTCGACCTGTATGATTTAGTGTGTTTATCCGTGATCGTCACAATTTACGGGTGGGTAAATTATGGACACGAAATTAGATTTTGTGACGGATATACCTGAATCTAGAGAGTCTCACTAATGAAATATACTCGTAGAGCACTAGGGCAATATTTATAAATAATACTGATTATTTGTAAGTCGATTAAACGTTAAACGAAAAATACATGTGTAGGGACCCAATAGTCATTTCTTAATTTTTGTGTATTTACATTTAATGATAGATTTTATCAAATACACATTAATTAATTGTCAAATTGAGATATTTGACTTATATCATAAATATATATGTATTTTATATTTAATGTAAATATAATTCATATATTTAATATATTTATATTTAAATAATTATTTAATTGTTAAATGATTAAATTAATTAAAGATACAAATATCCTAAAGTTGTGATAATTGTTGAGATGACTTAAAGTTGCTTTATTTGACTTTAAGAAAATCATTAAATGGTTTGATGATGGCTTTTACAAGTTGATAAAGCAAAATTAAATGAAATAAAAATATCTAGATATTATATATACATGCAATTTCGGCCAAGGCTTATTTTGTGGAGTATATATTGTTTTGTCTCATTTTTTAGGGTTTAACAAGTTCATTTGATACCAAAATAACATAAAAGAGAGTTGAGAGCAAATCCTGAAGTTCAAAGAGAAAAGGCTTGAAAAAGCTTGTTTTGTAAGTCTTTCTTTAATGTCTTCAACATGAAATATGTTTCTAACATGCTTAGCTTCATTTTGTGATGCTTTGATGTTATCTTTACTCTTTTAGTTTGTGTTTATATGGTTGTGAACTTGAATAAAAGATGTGTGTATGTAAGTAGCCTTGAAATGGTTTCAAAGGCTTACTTTTGATTTTTAGAAAATCAAAGTTGTCATTCTAGAGTTTGTAACCACTCCTTGGTGACCTAGAATTGTCCTAGAGGTATTTCAAAGTGGTGAGGCTTGATTGGTGAAGTATTGAATGCATTAAAGTGTTGGATTTTGTAATTTGGTGAAATTGGTCAATTTGATGAAATTGTAAAATTAGGATTCTTAACCCACTCCAAATTTGGGGCTTTTCATATATGTGATGTATTATGGTATGAATATGATGCATGTAAAATTTTAGGTTGATTGGATTTGATCTCGGTATGTTTTGAACTAAAGGGACCAAATTGCAATTAATTGAAAATTTTGGGTGGCTCACGGCATTAGACTAAAAAATGGGGATTTGTGTGAAATCTGATTTTGATGCATTAGATGTGTTGAAAAACATTTTAGAAATGATTTAGAATCATCCAAAATTGTATTTGACAACTTTTGGACTAAAATGATAAACTTACAAAGTTTTGGGGTAATTCGGTAATTACCAAGAAATTTGATTTCTTGTGTAATTTTTCAGAATTTGATAATTGGATAATTAAATAAACAAGTTTATTTGATTGATCCGAGAAAAAGTTTTGAAACCGGAAAATTTTGATTTCCCACTATTCCGCTGCATTACCGATATTCCCCCTTAAAACCCCAACAAAATGGTATCAGAGCCACTCTGATTCTGGACACCCCAATATGATTAGCCCTTTAAAATCTAATTTTTATTTTCTTCTTTACTTGTTGCATGCATATATTTATTTAATTTGATTAAATAAATTAAAAGAATCTTTTATGGAATATCCCCGCTTAATAAGGTTTTAAAGTAACTAGTATCTGGAATACTTGTTTCTTGGTCCATCTTGTCAATACGGTTTATAAATATTTTTCCGTGACTAGATCCGAGACCGTGCCTCTACTGTGAGGGTGTAGCCGATAGAGATTTATTCATGCCGGATGTATATTAGATACTAGATAAATTCAAGCGAAAGCGCAATCCTGAACGTGCCCTAGCTGTCAGGGTTACGCAAGTAACTTGAGTTTATCATTGACGAGTTTAACCTTGGTACGTCTCCTTGTGGGCCTGCCTTAGCAGCGACAACGAGAAACGACCGGGACCGAAAACCAATGAGTCACAACAAGTGTGATTGACAATGAGTTGTCTACCTGTGAATATACGTAGGCGAGACCGTGCCTCTGCTGTGAGTCGAAATATATTCATGGGGTCCACTTCCCATTATGGAATTCGATTTAATTATTGAATTCTTGTTTTTCCGTTGGGGATTACGGTATTACGTAAAATAATGGGAGGCACTGCTAAGTTTAAAAAAATTCCTTAACTTAGGCAGTGTGTATTATTATGGAAATAGCCGCTTGTTTGTTTTCCTTAATCTATATTAGATAGAATTAAACTTTTAATTTACTGCACACATATTTTGATATGTTATCTAACTTGACTCTTGGTTGTAGTTTTTCTAGAATAGGTTCTAGATACTGATAGACTATGATATTATTAGATTGGTCTAAACCATCGGGAACTGTTGTTCTGATTTTCTTCAAAAATCGAGATGGTTATAACTTAGTTTCTAAGTCATGATAGATAATCTAGATAGATATCCCTTTTAGGATATAATACTTTAGAGAGAATAGTTTCTTATGCAGTAAGAATTGACTTGAATTAGTTCATGTCTCGAGATTCTTGACTGGCATTAAGAAAGCCCCATTAGGTATTTGTTTATCTAGTAATGACGTTTCTTAGCTTTAATGAACTTTAGAGGCAATGTGTCTGACACAATTTGCTAATCAATTATTTGTAATTGTTGTGAATAGTTGAATGCAAATAGTAAAGCTAAAGATAGGAGATGCGTATAGTTGTGTATAGAAAATATCGATTTTCACAATACTACAACTGTGGTATTGTATACCAGATCTCCCGTCTAGTTATTTGAAATATTAGTTAATGATTGTTTTTGATATTTGATATCGGAACTTGCGACTATTGGATAGTTACTTGTTCTTTATAAACAATTATTATATATATTTTAAATATAACTTGTAGTGTCATTGACGTAGTGATAAACATTAAGAAAAATTATTCGGTAAAAGTGAATAATTTAGAACGGTGCTTTATGAGTTTAATCACTTAAGCATTAGATGCTTATTCCATATGGTGAATGATGGTTTGATACCACATCACACCACACATCCTTATCCATTTAACGAATATTGTATTCAGGAAGGTGATTAAGATCTCGTTTAACCAATGATTGTCATTGGACCACCAAATTTATTTAACTGATACATTGGATGTATGTAGTTTAATAAATTGTAATTGCTTAAGGTAGTTTTCTTTTCTTCGTAACTTAGTTTATGAATTGTCCTAACTTAGTTACGTGTTTCTAAAAGAACACATATTGAACGTCTTGAAATGATCAAGAACTTTCAATCTGTTCTGATGAAACATAGATTGAACATTTTTTACTTGTTCAACTATATTCAATCTAAAGTTTTTAGAGAACTTTATCCTCAAAATTCATTACAAGTCTTTGAATTTTTCAAAGATCTTTGATACGATCAAACGTATGAATTTAAAGCAATTAGTTCTAAGGTTATTCAATGAATATGATTCTTATTCAATATTATTCTTCCACGATTCCATCTTGATGGAATGAGATATTGAGAGTGGGTAAGTCGAATCTTATATGATTTGATTCGTTTGATATTGAATATTACCGAATTAGTTTTCAATACTCTTGGGGATATGCTCCAGTAACACTAGTTTATCTTTTCGATTTATGTTCCATTAAATTTCTACAGTTACATTTATGATATGTATAGGTAGAAATTTGAATCTTGAAAAGTTTGAGATTTGAATCTTTCTTTTATATAATGGTTATATAATGGAAATTACTTACACCTTGTAGGTATAAGTAAAAGTTTATCATTTATTCTGTTTAATAGAATATTGTATTCTATTTGATAGAATATCTTTCCTACGATCCTAAGTAATAAAATCATTTTATTACTTGGTGTGTAACATCGGATGTTAAAAATTGTAGAAAAGACTTGACTTAATGAAGTCAAATGTGAGAATGATAAATTATAAATGGAACTACGTAATTAATAAGATGAAACAACCCTTATACATCTTCTATATAAGTCTAATAGGATATCAGAATCATTTACGAGTACCTGATACTTAATGGTTCTGTTGTTTTCTTACTGAAGAAAATTATCCTATAACTTATAATGGAAGCGATATTTGATATCGATTCTGGAAGTTCATCATTGAACCATAGATCTAAGATTGTTCATAGTTTACTAAAATCAAGTTTTGAACTTGATTAAGCTTTCATTATGAATTAGTTCATGATATGTGCTAATTGTTTGCGCAGCGAAAGCAGTGTGAGCTAGTTAAAGGTTTGACCTTTATATATGACAGTGAGAAAGTTATACTCAGCAATCTATTGTAGATTCTGAGGAAACTTGTCTCTAGTCACACTAATTGAACAATTTAAGATCTGTTGGTTAATGTTGATATTAAACTGTACATTTTAAATAAAGCAAAGTGGCATTTTTGAATGACTTATTCAATAAGAGATCAGTTGTGATTTCTTTGTTTGAAGAGTTCATTCTGGAATGGCCCTAGAGTTTGTGTTCTGCTGAGATCGCAGTTTAGTGTGTACTAGCTTATAGAGCCTATTGTAGACTCGGATAAGTCTTCTGGAAATCTGTATTCTCTATTTTTGATATCAGTCAGATTGTCTGATCTTGTCAAAGTATAGAGAATACATATGTGCTTGAAGGGTTAGTGGGAGCGTACAAATTACTTTCTAGTGTTATATATCCTAACAACATTATCATTATTATAGTAATAATGAGATGTTTATAAGGTAAAAGGTTTACCTAAGTCTTTTTTATTCCGTGAAAGTAGTGGGAGTAGTCTCTGTTATATTTGGTATAAAGTTTTATATAAGATATAAAACTAAGAGACTTGTGAGATACTCCTATTATTCATACATTAGATATGATCTAATTAAGGACATAATTAGGCTATCTGTATGACAGTTAGTATAACTGTTGGACAGTTATTGTGTGCCTTATATAAAGTATTCATCTTTCGTAAAGGATGATTCCTTTTTCGAAATAGATATTGATTAGAATGTCTAATCAATCTTATGTATCATTTGATGATGACATAATAAATACTTTATAATATGCGATTGAAGATATCGATTTAATCGTAATTGTTATGAGTTATTTTGATATCCTATAGACCATAGGATGGATCTTGAAACACGTTCTTTGTGATATTTGAGATATTAAGAATGAGTTTCTAATTCATGGAGAATACAGTCTGCAACCATTAGGGTCATATTAGTTTTGAGACTAATTATGACGTTAGATAGTCTACGTCATAAAGAGTCACAAAAGATGCAGTAGAGTGTCACGAAGGATTCTACTATTTAGTGGAATTAGATGCAACTTATGAAGTATTGACTTATAAATTAGAAGTTTTATATTGGTATTGTGCTTGCGGTTGTCTACAGAGTATTTTGGATTTGATCCCTTAATACTTAGACAACTCAGTAGCTGTAGCACAATACTGATATAGCATCAAAGTCATATTAATGTATTATTTAGATTCTACAAAATTTGAATGATGCTGACTATGGGAAAGGATTGAGTTTGTTTGACAAACTCATTATGTCATAGCGGACCTGCTTCTTGTTGCCTACCTCTTGAGTACTGAGTGAGCTTTTGAAAGCCATGCGTATACGATACACATTGAGATGTGTATATGATACCGTGGATTGGCACTAGAGCAGTGGGAGAAATTGTTGGGGTTGGTGCTCAGAGCGCCAATCCGGACCGTATTTATGTCTGATTCATGAATACGAACATCTCTTTTTCCATAATATTACTTACTTAATGGTTACACCTCTTGTTTTATATACGTATTCGATCTATTACTATTAGATTGAAACTAAATGTGGTTTAGTGATATGTATATATTAGACAAAGGCCCGATAATATATAATGCAGTACACAGTTACAAAGTTAGTTTGTAATTGACATTGGGAAGTGTCACTGCTAAATGTATATTATCAAATATAGTTCCTGGTCAAGATTACTAACACGGGTCGGTTAGTCAAATCTGTTGAGACCAGTACATGTCGTATATCGAGACTGGTCCGATGGTTTATCCAAATGAACCATGAGTCTAGGGAGACTCGTATAGACGTGTAGGTGGTTTATAATAGATAAACACTGAACGACTCACCGAAGATTCTAAAGGATGGTACACCAACGTCAATAATAATCTTCTCGGGTTGAGTAGCATAGTGGTCCTTCGACTTGAGATACCACTGTGGATGTATGAGACATCCTCCACACTTAGATGGCAGTCACGTCACCGATCTATTTAGATCAGAACTCCGCATGTTCGTTGGGTGTGGACCGATCCTCATGATATCCTGTGTGTTGTCAAGATAGGATCCGTCAGTTCTGTGTACAGAGCATAGGTAGTCCATATCTGTTTAGCAGTCTATTAAATCTGTGGCCACAGTATACTTCGGAATTAAGTTCTGAATGTTATTTCAAGATTTCTAATAGAAACGTCGACGAGATAATACCTATAGAGATTTGACGTTTACATCTATATCTCTGGTATTATCCGGATACCTGTGACGGAGGGATTATACGTATGGAATGACCTCGACCTGTATGATTCAGTGTGTTTATCTGTGATCGTCACAATTTACGGGTTGGTAAATTATGGACACGAAATTGGATTTTGTGACGGATATACCTGAATCTAGAGAGTCTCACTAATGAAATATACTCGTAGAGCACTAGGGCAACATTTATAAATAATACTGATTATTTGTAAGTCGTTTAAACGTTAAACGAAAAATACATGTGTAGGGACCCAATAGTCATTTCTTAATTTTTGTGTATTTGTATTTAATGATAGATTTTATCAAATACACATTAATTATTTGTCAAATGAGATATTTGACTTATATCATAAATATATATGTATGTTATATTTAATGTAAATATAATACATATATTTAATATATTTGTATTTAAAATAATTATTAATTATTTAATTGTTAATGATTAAATTAATTAAAGATACAAAATATCCTAAAGTTGTGATAATTGTTGAGATGACTTAAAGTTGCTTTATTTGACTTTAAGAAAATCATTAAATGGTTTGATGATGGCTTTTACAAGTTGATAAAGCAAAATTAAATGAAATAAAAATATCTAGATATTATATATACATGCAATTTCGGCCAAGGCTTATTTTGTGGAGTATATTTGTTTTGTTTCATTTTTTAGGGTTTAACAAGTTCATTTGATACCAAAATAACATAAAAGAGAGTTGAGAGGAAAGCTTGAAGTTCAAAGAGAAAATGCTTGAAAAAACTTGTTTTTGTAAGTGTTTCTTTAATGTCTTCAACATGAAATATGTTTCTAACATGCTTAGCTTCATTTTGTGATGCTTTGATGTTATCTCTACTCTTTTAGTTTGTGTTTATATGGTTGTGAACTTGAATAAAAGATGTGTGTATGTAAGTAGCCTTGAAATGGTTTCAAAGGCTTACTTTTGATTTTTAGAAAATCAAAGTTGTCATTCTAGAGTTAGTAACCACTCCTTGGTGACCTAGAATTGTTCTAGAGTTATTTAAAAGTGGTGAGGCTTGATTGGTGAAGTATGAATGGATTAAAGTGTTGGATTTTGTAATTTGGTGAAATTGGTCAATTTGATGAAATTGTAAAATTAGGGTTCTTAACCCACTCCAAATTTGGGGCTTTTCATATATGTGATGTATTATGGTATGAATATGATGCATGTAAAATTTTAGGTTGATTGGATTTGATCTCGGCATGTTTTGAACTAAAGGGACCAAATTGTAATTAATTGAAAATTTTGGGTGGCTCACAGCATTAGACTAAAAAATGGGGATTTGTGTGAAATCTGATTTTGATGCATTAGATGTGTTGAAAAATATTTTAGAAATGATTTAGAATCATCCCAAATTGTATTTGACAACTTTTGGACTAAAATGATAACTTACAAAGTTTTTGGGTAATTCGGTAATTACCAAGAAATTTGATTTCTTGTGTAATTTTTCAGAATTTGATAATTGGATAATTAAATAAATAAGTTTATTTGATTGATCCGAGAAAAAGTTTTGAAACCGGAAAAATTTTGATTTTCCACTATTCCGCTGGCGTTTACCGATATTCCCCCTTAAAACACCAACAGTTTTGCAGGTCAGTAGCAGTTGTTAAGAACCAACAGAAGTTCGGTGAAGACTTTGAAGACTGTGGATCGCCCCATTTGCAGTCAAGGGAGTCTTAGAGTCCTGGGTTGAGTTATGGGTCCTCACGGCATTTGTCTTTATACTTACATTTGTATTTCATGTGTAAAAGTTGTAATAGCAAAGTTTTAATTTCGAGTTCTGGCCGGAGGCCAAGTTAGACATTTGTTCTTTGAGTTCAGGCCTGAGGCCTTGATGATAATTGTATTTATGTTGAGTTTGTGAGCAGGTTGTCTCAGGGTGCTGGCTATAAGCCAGGTTGCATGATGTTCTGCATACATCATGCCGAAATTTCGTCAGAATCAGAGGCTTATTGAGATGGCTTTTTCCTATCTTCTGCCGGTAACATCCTGGCCTAGGCGGGATGTTACAATATATATATATATATATATTTATCTTGTTTATGGTTATACTTATACTTGTAAAATTACTTTATTATCTATTTTCAAAACATAACTTGACACAATTAATCATCACATGGATTACTTACCTAGCTAGGCGGACTCTCATAATCCTGGTCCGATCTGTCAAAACAAAAAACAACACAAGGTCAGAACCGCTATTTTCGGAATTTTATAGATCTCTATAATAAACTACGGGCTTTCCCGGAAAAATCAAATCAAATACAGAACTTGTCGGATTCATCATGATTTATCTATAATCACTATAACACTCATTCTAAGTCATTACACACTGTTCTAAACTACTCGGTTGCTTAGATTCCCAATTTACGCATTTGCGAAAAATCTTGCGGAAAAGTTTCCGCAAACGCTACGAAAGGGTCTCGAACTCTCTGAACTTATCCAGGATGATTTAATTACCCTCGCAATACCATATTTATATCATTTTCACAATTACGGTCATCTATGCTCAGTCGCGCGAGGAATTCCATTTTACCGGAAACTCGCTAATTCTACCGGATCGATCTAATTTATTCTGCTTCTGCCCGGTTCTACCACATGCATCGTTTTAACATATTATATCACATTCAATTCATTTCATGTCAATTCGCTACACACGGAACAACTAGAAGCATCCGAATATAAATCGATAAACTTTAAAATAACACATTTTTAATGGAGAGTCGTACCAAAATTCTGAGAGCATATTCGGACTCCCAATGGCCATACGAATGCGTTGGTGTCATCGATATTTCAATCGGAGTTACTGTTCATCTGGGTCACTATTCATCCGAATCTTTCTTCCTCGATTTATATGCCACCGAGCACGGATCGGAAAGACTATCACAACCATCTCGTAGTACTCGTCGAGGGCTTCGATTTGATATGTGGCCCGGGCCATGAAACGAAGTGACGAGCCGGATCCACGATACCCACTTGCGCAACCTTCTCCCTCTATCTCTCACTATTTTCGGCGCTCACCGCAAAGACGCCGGCCACCGATAGATGCATTGTGGCCTGAAGCGTCGAACGCCGGTAGCCCGTCGATGTGATGCCGGTCGGAGGCGTCGGCGTGACTCTTTTCCCCGTTTCTCTCTCATGATTTCTCCCTCTGTATCTCCATTTTTTTCTCCTTTTTTTTTTATTTTGGTAAATGAATAATAATAATAATAATAATATAATAAAACAAAAAATATCATCCACTCTAAATTACCAAAATGCCCTCACTTATAAGGGTATTCTCGGAAATCATCAATTTTGAAACCCTTTTGGCCCGATTCTTGAATGTGTTCAACACGAAAGTTGTTCGGCTAGGAAAAGCGAGTCCGATGGTTTAAGAACTAACTCGACCGGAGTTCATTTGCTAATTCCGTGAACAAAACTGTAAACTTTACGCATATAATAAATATCGTGTAACTGATTCCTTGAGACGACGCGTCTTCTAATGTGCCAACTCTTCACTTTATGTTATTCTAATCCATATATCATTGCTAGAACTCTCTTCCTTTATTATCGTCCTGTTCCGAGACTATAACATCAGTCAGGGAATCTTCTAGAATAGTCCCGAAAATCTGGGATGTTACAGCTTGCCTCAACAAATTATGATTGTTCGCGTAAAACGATAGAGCTTAAATTTATAAAAAAATTACGAATAAGTTTGATTTTGTAGCCTCTCTAACTCAAGAAATTAAGTTTGTATGGGTATTTTTAGCACTCATTGGCCCAAAAACTCGTTACATAGGTTAAAGAGAGCATAAGGAAATCGAACATTTCTTCTTTTTAACATCTGAGATCCGTGAAATTAGTCTGTAGTGGTGTCTTAACACATAGTATCCAAAAGCCAACTGGTTTGGGAGTTACTGGCCAAAAGTTCATTACAAGGATTGAAAATGTATTATTATTTTTTTTTTTTAAAAAAAAACTATTTTTGTATTTCTAATAAATTTTCATTTCCAAAGGTGTGAACTCTAATATAATTTTAGGACAAAAATATTAATCTATTTTTAAAAGACCTGTAAATATTATGTCCACAATGAGTTGATTGATATATTATTTTATGTGTGTATGGAAGAATGGTAAAAAGTACCGGAGAATTTACTTATTTGATTATTTAGAAAGAAAGAAAACAAGTATTAACTTGGATAAGAATTTTTCTATAAAAATTTTTGCTTAAATTACTATGGACTAGTAATAAGTTGGTTGGGGTGTGATGAGCTTTAAAAAGTGTACACATAATAATAAAGAAACTTATCATTTTACACTTATAATTTCATTAATACCCTTAATTTAGCACATTTATAAAATAATAATTAAATTTATGTTTTATATATTTTATTGTGATATTTATTTCCTATGCAGGTGAAATAATACTTTGGATGGATAACTATAAAAATGAACGTGACATTTGGACTTTGGAGGCCTAGAATTTAAAAGGGCGTTCTAACAGTGTATAAATTCAGAAATTTCAAATCTGCATAATTTCCGTATTTTGGCCAAAACTTTTTACTATGATATCGGGTTGAAGTGATTCTAGTTCCAGATGAAAGAAGAGGCAAATATCTACAACTTTATTGTTGACAAAGTTTTCTAGTTCTAAATTTTCAAAGCCTAAATTGACGAAAATTCTAAAATATGTTATATGTAATTATTAATGTCAAGTCAAATAAAAAAATAAATAATTTTGGTGGAGGACCCTCCACATGTGACTTTATTCAATTACAATTGAAGAAAGAGATGAGCATCCTCTATAAATAAGAGGATGCTCAGCCTTCAAACCTCACGTTTTCTTTCAATATCTCTTAAGAGTTTGGAAGAGAGTGTTGTAACAACCCAGTTGTCGTGGTACAATTATGAAATTTATTCATTTGTTGCGTAATATCTTTAAGCATTCAAATATAAATCATTAGCATGTTTTACTTATATAAGTTATTTTAGAAACACGAAGTGAAATGTTTTTATCTTCATTGTGTATTTAAATTTTAACGTGATTCAGATAACTTTTAGTATTTTAGCCGTAATTTTTCATACGATGTCCAATTTTATTAAAATTTATATCTTTAGAAAGCTAAGACGAAGACATACAATATTCATATTGAGTATTTTTCCAAATTAAGAACAGAATCAAGTCTAAATTTCATATTTCTCTCAGATAAATGTGAAATTATTGATTGCCCATGATTTACAGAAGTGACACCATTCTAGCCACTTCTCCTCCACTCAAAAATTAGCCCCTCTTATAAATATGTGTACTATTTATCATCCCCTCATTCCTTCAACCCAAAAAAAAAAAAAATTTAATAAGAGCTCTTCAACCTCTCAAACAATTTCTTCATCTCATGCCACTTCTATCAAGAAGGTAGATGATTTAAAGAGCCATCTCATGCAAAGTAAGCTTCTAATCCTTTTCTTTCTCTTATTTTTCAGTTTTGGCTTAGTAGCTACAACCTCCAAATTCGCATATAGGAATCCTAGGTTTCATATTTGTGTTTTGAGCTTGAAATAAATTGATTAGTATGTGTAATCATGTATTTTATGTTGAATTGAGCATGTATTAAGAACTTTTAGTTGAATGCCCAATTTTCCCTAATTTTATAGACTGGCCGAAACTCCATTAATGTAGGTGAAGGTGGTTTTCTTTTTTTTGATTCTTAATAGTGTTGGTTATCTCTAGAATAACGTTTAGCATGAGTTTGAATTGTTTTAAGTGTTGAGAAATTCAAGTTCCACCTTTTTATGTGTTTGGCCGAAACTTGAATGACTAAAGCGGGATTGGTTTTTGACATTCTTTTACTAAAGAAGTTATGATAGTTTATGACTTGTATGACGTAAGGATATGAGTTGAGTAAGTTATATTGTTATTGAATATTAGTGATGGTTTAAATATTGGAATGATGTTATGACATGGATATAACATGGTTTGAGTGTAGTTTCAAAAGTTTGAAAATGATGCTCTCCTGGCCAATTGCATGTGCTGGTTGGGAGTTGTTTTTTTTTTTTTGGATGAAATAGATGATGGTTCATGTGTTTGGGATAATGTCAAGTATGAGCATATATTGGCTTGTGTTGGGAAAACTTTAAAGTTGTAACTTTTTATTTATGTTGGTTGAATCTTGTACGCTTGTATTATGGAGTTGTCTTGTTGTTTTGATTATTTTTTATGAATTCAAGTTTGATAAGAGGTGGTGACACAAGTTTATTTTGTTGGAGTTGAAAACTCCAAGGTTGTAAATTGTGTCCCCAGGCCGAATCTATAGATATGTGAAAGGATGTGAAATTTTTGTGTGTTGTGATAAATTAAACTTGTAATGCTAAAGCTTGATATTGAGTTTGTATATGTGTAGTGTGTGAATGCATGAAACTTTATTAAAGCTTGGTGTGTATTAAATTTGATGCTAGTGATGATGATTATGGTAGTGTTGTGAGCATAGTTGAAGTACTTAATGAGATATTGATATATGTTGTCTATGCGTTAAACTGAAAACTTGAGGTGTATTTTTTGATATGGTCGGATAGTAAATCAATTAAGGTTTGATGTTGGTTTGTGTAATATTTTGGCCATAATAAAAGGATGGTTAAGGGTTGTTTTGTTGTCCTTGATAATGAATTGTTGATGATCATAAAGGTGGGTTATAGTAATTACCTTAATAGTTTTATGTAAACTTTTATGGTATGGAAATTATATAGTGATGATATATATTATGTTTTGAGTATGAAAGTGTACTTGTGATAGTGTTAAAATATAAGTTAGTAATGGCTTGATTAGAAAGCTTTAGTGTTCTATCATGGATGTTTTGGTCAAATTGTTTCGAATTCTATTAAAGCTGAATGTTAACTTTGTCTAAGTGAAAATCATATAAGTGCATGATGATAGCATACGAGTGATAAGTTGTAAGGATAATGGACATGTAAGATTGATAATATTCAGTTAGGCCAGATTTGGGTAATCATAGACACCTAGCTTTGGGCATTTATAGTGGCTATTTCAGCTACGCCAAAATATTCCAATAGCATTAGCATAGGCATGTCTTGTGTATTCGGAAGGAAAAACTTAAAGTCGACCACATAAAATTGGGGTTGAAGGAGTATAGTGATACATTGTACTTTTAACGATTATGACATGTTCGTAATATAGAGAATTTAGAAGCCTACGTAAGTTATGTACTTTGGATTATATATAATGTGAGGTCTTAATATTCAAAGAGGTATGCGTGTAAGTTGCTTTTGATTCACTTCATGTACGTCTCGTGAACCAATGTTTCCCGAAATAAATAAAAAAAAAGTATGAGTTAAAGGTGTTCTAATAAGTAACTGTAAATATGTATAAATGTTCATAAATATTATATTTAAAGTTTCAATCTTGTTCATTGTAGTGTGTGTGGTTACTTACTAGGTTTCTATAACTCACGCCATCATCAATGTTAGTTTTATTGGTAGGCTGTCTGATTAGTCTTTCATTTTGGCTCAGATATCTTGCTCGAGATGATGGATTACTCAAACTGCAGTCACCCAATCTGAAGCCTTGGGAAGAGTCTTATGGTTTACTAAATTATGACATTATTATATTTATTTGTATTAATCAAAACACACCATTATGTGTGTAATTTTATGTAGCATCTCAGATTTTCGGGACTGTTCTAAAAGATTCCCGGACTGATGTTATAGTCTCGAAGCATGATTACAATGAAGAACAAGAGTTCAAGTGATGATATATGAGTTGGAATAATATATTATGAATATTCATCACGTGGGAAAACCTTGGGATTAAAGGTCAGTTGCGTGATTTTCGTAAAACGCGTAAAGTTTACAGTTTTGGTCACAGAATTAGAAAACGAACTCTGATTGAGCTAATTTTTATACCATCGGACTTGATTTTCCGAGACGAACAACTTTTGTGTTGAACACTTTTTGAAATTTGCACCAGAAGGGCCTCAAAATTGCTAATTACCTATTCCCCAAGTTAAGGACTAAACAGCAAATTCACGGGGGCTTTTATAATATTTTCCCAGCTAATATATAAAGCCCTTAGGTTTTCAAAAATAGAAAAAATGGAAAACCAAAACAAAATCCCACACCCGACCCCCATCATCCCCCTTCGTGGAGCAGCTCACCAGCGAGCCTCTGGCCGGCGTCAGGTCGGCGCACCGGTGGTGTCGTGATCGTCTAGCGATGGGGAGTGAGTTAGTGGCCAGTGATCAGTCGAATAGCACCGCCGACAGTGAGAAATCGAGGAGGATGGTGACGAGAATGGGTTTGACGGATCCGGCTCGTCGATTCGTTTCACGACCCGAGCCACCTATCAAATCGAAGCCCTCAGAGAGTACTATGAGTGTGCGGAGTCAAATTTACCGAACAACGGCCGAAAGTATGCGGATCGAGGAAGAAAGTCGCAATGAATAGTAAACCTATGATGAATAGTAGCTCCGATCGAAATTTCCTCGACACCAGCACGTTCGTATGGCCGTTGGGAGTCCGAATATGGCCTCGGAATTTCGGTACGACTCTCCGTTCAAAATTTCACGTTTTAAAATGTATCGATTTAGTTTCGGATGATTCCAGTAATTCCGTAGTTTAGCGAATTGCCATGATTTGAATTGTATATAATATTATCAGTTAAAATGATAAATATGATAGAATCCGGGGAGAATCAGATGAGATATGATCGATCCGGTAGAATTAGCGAGTTTCCGATAAAATAGAGTTTCTCGCGCGACCAAGCGTAGTTGACCGTAATCATGAAAATAGTATAAATATAATATTACGAGGGTAATTGAGTAATTTCGGATTAGTTCGGAGGGTTCGAGACCCTTCCGTAGCGTTTGCGGAAACTTTTCCTCAAATTTTGCCACAAACGCGTAAAATGAGAATCTGAGGTATCTAATTAGTTCAGAATAGTATAGAAAGACATATTAGAGTAATGAAGCTTAAACCGTAGAGTCAGTGAGGATTTGAGTATTCCGAGAAAGTCCATAGTTTATTATAGATGAGTAGAAGTTCCGCAAATAGCGGTTCTGACATATGTTGTGATTTTTTTTTACAGATCTGGTTCAGGTTCGGAGTGTCCGCCAAGTCAGGTAAGTAACTCATGCTACGAATACTTAAAAGATTTAGTATTGTTCGAAAGTAGTTATATAGTAAAGTTGTATATAGCATATGCATGAAACATATTTATATTTATATATAATGATGAATGTAGAAGAAAGAAGCAGGTGTAATTATATACACATATAGATAAGAACAAGCAATTATAAGCAGAAGTATGGGCATATAGAAGTAAAGAGATACATATGTAGGTATAAACCAATATGTATATATTTGGATAAGAGCATATGAATAAGGTCATAAATATAATTTAATGAGACTTGGGTTTGGGGGTTGTAGAAAACTACACCATAGGGTATGGGATTTAAGGATTAAAGTATTATAATTTACGAGGAAGTAAATGTGTATGTACAGATCCACGTAAAGAATACAAAAATAAGAACATGAATGGACACCCAGGTAAGTAAAAGTACATAAGCTGCATGAGGTAATAAGTAAGCTTATATATGGAAAGAGTGTGTGTGTATATATTGGTTTGAGAATGAATTCAGTATGCCAATGTAGATTGATGCAATTTTGGTAGCATGTATGTAATGAGTTTGAGCATGATAGGTAAGTATATAGAATGTAAAGATAAGTCTTATGTATGATTAGAATAGTGTATGTATATGAATAATTTCAGTGTGTTATAGATATACATGACCTGATGTATGTACATGTATGACATTTAATAAATCATGGCTAGAGTATAAAGAAGCATGAGAAATGCATATATGCATGTGCATATGTGTGTGTGTGTTAAGATATTCAGAGGTTGAATTGCAGTTAACAATGTTTGTGAAATTCAAAGTGTTTTAAAGAAAAGTTATAAATGCTTTTGAAATGAAAGTATTTCAGAAAAGTTTCTTACAGTTTTGAGATTCGATTTAAGTTTTTAAAAGTTTATCCTCGGTTTTATAGTTTTCGGGGCATGAGGTAAAACCTCACCCCAGTATGTAACTCAAGATACAGTTGGAATTGACAGATACAGAGAACATGTGCACATGTAGGGCCAGGATGGCGGCTTAGGATCGTGTACCTGGTCCCTAGCGGTGGCTACACTGCCAGTTGAGCTGTTGTCCTGGGTGTAGAGCTCTACATTGCCAGTTGAGCTCTACGTTGCCTTGGACGTAGGGCACCACCGTCTCATAGATGCCACAGTTGAGCTGTTGTCTTGGGCATCGAGTACCATCAATTTTTTTAGAGATGCTGCAGTTGAGCTGTTATCCTGGGCATCGAGTATTTCCAGTTTTTAGTTTTCGGATCTTCAGCACACAGTTTTCAGATTTTCAGTGCCTAGATTTCAGAAACCAGATTATAGTACACGGTTTTCAGAAATAGAGTTTTAAAAACAGCTTTTCAGATTTCAGTTTTCAGTTAGAGCTTTCAAAAAGAGCTCTTTAGAAAAGAAAGTTTCCGAAGCATCGGTTTTATAAGAGATTCAGAATTTTAATACAGAAATCATTTTTTGAGTAATGTTTTCATCCAAGAGTTCTTCAGAAAGGATTTTCATAAAATATGTTCTATAAGACATAACATGTTGAAGTAAAGAATGATTTGCAATTTCTGCATATAAATCATGTATTCTAGTGAGTCATTTGAGATGCATATATTTGATGTTAATGCATTATGGCATTAGTATTTTTCGCATGTAAGTTCATCAGAAAAGATTTTAAAGTAATGGTTCATAAAAGCATGACATGATTGCATCGAAAGATTTATATGGCATGTTTATATAGAAGTAAAATTTTGTAAAATTCTAATGCATAATAGCATGATCTTATCTAAAGGTATATATGTTAATGATGATTATGAGTTGTATGTTTACTTAGAAAGAACATATCGAAATGATGCTAGTTCATGAGGAAATGGTAACATATTTATGTAATCATGATTTGGGGTAGTGGATTAGGTAATTAACAGAAGTAAGATTTTAACAGTCCGATTTGATGATATTTCAAGATAATGAAAGAAAGAAGATTATAATGAATATCTGAATCAGGTTAGTAAAGAGTATGGTAAGTAAGCAAGAATCGGTGTAGCGAAGCAAAAGAATGATAAGTCTTATGTAATTGTGATATAGAAACTTAAGCTATATAATATCCTATAGTTTACAGATGTTTGGTAACGAATATAGTAAATATGAGTAGCACCTGATGATCAGCTAAAGTAACATGTTTGTGGAATGGTTAGAAAATAGTTAATTAATTCGAACTTCATAGATATTTTCATGGTTGCTTACTGAGTCATTAAGACTCACATTATATCAGTTTGTTAGTTTTGCAGGTCAGTAACGGCCTTACTGAGCCAGCAGGATTTGGTGAAGACTTTGAAGACAGTGGAACGCCCCAATTGCAGTCGAGGAAGTCATTGAGTCCTGGGTCGAGTTATGGTTCCTCACGACCTTTGTACATGTTCTTGTATTGGTGATTCACATGTAAAAGTTGTAATAGCATAGTTTTATTTTTGAGTTTTGGCCGGAGGCCAAGTATTGATATTTGTTCTTTGAGTTCAGGCCTGAGGCCTAGTGATTTGCGTATTTGTTGAGTTTGTTTGAGCAGGTTGTCTCCTGGTGCTTGCTATAAGCCAGGTTGCTTGATGTTACGAACACATCATGCCGAAATTTCGTCAGAATAAGAGGTTTATGGAGATAGGGTTAGCCTGTCTCCTGCCGATAGCATCTTGGCCTAGGCGGGATGTTACATTTTAAGTGTTGGGTTGAATATTTTTATTTGGGCATGAAGCCCTGTAAATTGATGATGAGAATTGTGTTGTTTGAGTTCGGACCAGAAGTTCTATTTGTAGGTTTGATAACTATTCAGTCTTTGTGGTGTTGGACTATGATCCAGGATGTCCACATTTATGATACATCATGCCCGATTTTCTGTAAATTTGGAGGTTATGGAGATAGGTTAATCATGTCTTCTGCCGGTAGTATCTTGTCTCTGGTGGAGTGTTACAAGTGTCTTGTGTGTTTTATTTTTTAAAATCTTTCTTGTAATTTCTTTTTATTTCATTAATAAAATTATGAGTATTTTTATTCAAATCATGAATAGCTAATTTCTTTTTGCTGGGTTAAAGAGTGAAGATTTTCATATGAAAATATATATTATCTTATTTATATTATAATAAATAAAATAAAAACCAAAGATTAATACTTAATTTAAATCTGGATTAATTATTGATAAACTTTGTTACCGCCTATATGGCTGGATTTATTATTTGGCATAATTAAGTACCTAACTGGACTTCTTACAGACAAAAGCTATCACTGCTTTTATGGCCGGTTTTATTTATTTTGGCATAATTAATTCCTGAATTAAATTAACTGGGTAATAATGATAATTTATATATTATAAAAATTATGATTTTTAAATTGGAAATATTAAAATGGATCACATAGCCCTACTATTTTATATTATTGCAGTCTAATTTAAAATTGTCAATCACCTCAAACAAAACAAATCAATCTTTTCATTTTACTTGAATTATTATTTTAATTTACTAAATTTTTTCCCAGTGGATTGATCCCGAATTTACCAGGTTATTTGTAACATCCCACCTAGGTCAGGATGCTACCAGCAGAAGACAGGAAAACCCATCCCCATAAGTCTCTGATTCTGACAAAATTTCAGCATGATGTATGTAGATCATCATGCAACCTGGCTTATAGCCAACACCCTAAGACAACCTGCTCAAACAAACTCAACATATATGCAATCATCATCAAGGCCTCAGGCCTGAACTCAATGAACAAATGTAAATACTTGGCCTCCGGCCAGAACACAAAATAAAACTATGCTATTACATAACTCATACATATGAACTACAAATGCAAATACAAAGACAAGGGCCGTGAGGACCCATAACTCGACCCAAGACTTAAAAACTCTCTCTTGATTGCAATTATGGCGATCCACTGTCTTCAAAGTCTCCATCAAAGTCCTGTTGGCTTAGTATGACTGCTACTAACCTGCAAAACTAACAAACTATTCTGGTGTGAGTCATAAGACTCAGTAAGTAACCATGCTCATAACTTGAGCACCCAAACACATACAAAGTCTAAGTTATGTTTCTGTATTGACCCGAGTTGTTCATAAAACCATTAAAGCATTTTCAAAGTCTGAAATAACCATATAACTCTTATCCATTTTATTTCCATATTACTTGCTACTAGTCTTTCTAACTATTCGTATAAAGACTTAAAATCCTGTACACTTTCAATAGCTATAACTTTATTCACTAAGACGAGTTTCATCATGTTTTCGCTGTGTTACTCTGATATCTTATGCTTACCTACTTACTCTTTTGCTATACTAGTTTGGTTATTTATCATACTTATCTTCCTCTTATTTCATTGAAATATCATCAAATCGGATTATAAATTATTCTTTCTATCAAACATTCATCTTTAACTGTCTTACATTCTATATACTAACTCTATCATTAATATACTTCACATGCAGATAATTAATACAACTTACATAATTAATCATCACACTATTATGAACATATGTAATCTAATGTACCGTTACATCTATCATTTCATATAATCATATTGAAACTTATTAAGCTTTAAAGCTATAAATACATGCATTTACAAATTACTACTTTCAACTCAATAATACCGTACATGTATATGAAATCGTGTTATCATACACTGCCATTCACAAGGTTTATCTCGTATAAACATACAAGTTATATCATTACTAATCACTTATGCATATAAATGTGATAATGCCATTACGCATGAATGTAAGCTACATGTAACTCAAATGATATCTAAAATGTATTATTTATATGCGTAACTCGTAAACTACTTTCTACTTTAGCATATCATACTATTCAGAAAATAGATCCTAAAAACCTTTTCTGAAAAACTGTTCTCTAAAGATTGTTTCTGAAAACTCTTCTCTGAAATTTTCTCTCTGAAAACTCTTTGCTAAAAACTTTACTTGAAAACTGATTTCTACTTTAAAATTCTGAATCTCTTATAAAACTGCTGCTTTCTGGAAACCGTTTATAAAATCTATTTTCTGAAAACTGTTTACTAAAATCTAGCTTTTGAAAACTATATACTGATGATCTGAAAATTATGTACTGAAAATCTGAAAATTGAAAACTTATAATACTCGATGCCCATGATAACAGCTCAACTGCGGCATCTCTGAGGCTGGTGGTGCCCTACGTCCAGGACAACAGCTCAACTAGCAATGTAGAGCTCTACTCCCAGGACAACAACTCAACTGGCAGTGTAGCCACCACTAGGGACCAGGTACACGATCCTAAGTCGCCATTCTGGTCCTACATGTGCACATGTTCTCTGTATCCGTCAATTCTAACTGTATCTCAAGTTACATACTGGGGTGAGGTTTTACATCATGCCCCGAAAATATAAAACCATAAAACTCATATCGTAAACCTCAAAACTATATCAAACATTTTCTAAAAACATCACTTTTAAAAGTCTATGTTACTTTTCTTTAAAAACGCTTGAATTTCAAAACTCTTCTTGTATTATCAAGTATGTACATGTATATGTTCATGCATTCCTTTAAACTAATGACATATGCATTATATTTCTTATATGCTTTCACCACATATGCTCACTTACATTATAAATATCACAAATCTATATCCACATGCAACCTGACACGCATTCACATACATAATATCATATAATTCTACTTAAACTAATAGGCTTTATTACTATAAAAACATACTACAAAAGGATTTACATGTGTAGAAACCTTTTTATACTAAGTTACCAATTCCATATTTATGTTTACACACAACTGAGGCTTTACCACCTTAATATTCTTTGCATACATGCATAGACTTCAAATTCTCAATTCTTTAGCTTATTTAGCCATTTCTCAAATATCAACATATGCTCAAAGATCTCATTTATATATATTAATATGCACATATATTCTATGTTTATTTAAATCTATATCAAGATACTTATGCATAAAATATGCATTTACTATATACAAGTTTACTTATTTCTCCGTGAATATTTAACTGCTTGTACCTTTATGCTTACATCCTTATAATTATCATCTTTTAAACTTTAATCTCATTCCCTAGGGTGTAGTTTTTACAACACCCAAACCCAAGTATCATTACATTATATTCATATACTTCATCATTCTTATTCTTTCAATTTAAGGCTTGCTAGTATCTTACTTGTTATATACATATATACATATTTCTTTTTTGTATGGTTATTCATGTACTTATAAAATTACTTTTTTATCTAAATTCAAACATGACACGTCACAAGTAATCATCACATGGATTACTTATCATGCTAAGCGAACACTCCTGATCCGGGTCCGATCTGTCAAAACAAATAACACAAGGTCAAAACCGCTATTTGCGGAACTTTCAACTCATCTTTAAAAACTTCCGGACCTTTCCGGAATACATGAATCCTTTCTAATACTACGACTCAAACTTCATTACTCTAATATGCCCTTCTATACTATTCTAAACTAGCTAGGTGACTTAGATTCTCATTTTACGCGTTTGCGGTAAATCTTACGGAAAAATTTCCGTAAACGCTACAGAAGGGTCTCGAACCCTCTGAACTCATCCAAAATTACTTAATTACCCTCGCAATATCATATTTATATCCTATTCATAATTACATTCATCTATGCTCGGTCGCACGAGAACTCCGTTTTACCGAAAACTCGCTAATTCTACCGGATTGATCAAATCTAATCCGTTCTCACTCGAATTCTACAACAAGCATCGTTTTAACACATTATATCACATCCAAATCAATTCATGTCAATTCGCTACACTACGGAACGACTGGAAGCATCTGAATATAAAATGATGAACTTAAAATAACGAATTTTTAACGGAGAGTCGTACCGAAATTCCGAGGGCATATTCGGACTCCTAACGGCCATACGAATACGTTGGTGCCATCAGAATTCTGATCGGAGCTACTGTTCATCTGGGTGCTACAGTACACGCGGGTGTTTCCTCCTCATTTTGTATGCAACTGGCCGCTGTTTGGTGAAATCAACTTCGCATACTCGTAGTACTCGTCGAGGGCTTCGATTTGGTAGGTGGCTTGGGTCGTGAAACGAACCGACGAGCCGGATTCGTCAAACCCATTGACGTGATTTTCCTCCTCATTTTCTCGCCGCTCCCGGTGGTTTTTGAGGCGGCACCGGCCATCGGCATGCGCGCCATGGCCGGAAGTACCGGCCGCCGGTGGTCCACCGGCGTGAGGCCGTCCAGTGGCCGCCGGCGCAACACACTTTCTTTCTCTCTCTCTTCCACGCCTCTCTCCCTTTCTCTATTTTTTTTATTTTTTTTCTCCCGTGGAAATAGTAATAATATTAATAATAATAATAAAGATACAAATATCTCACTTCTAAATTTACCAAAATTCCCCCACTTATAAGGGTAATTTCAGAAATCATCACTTTTGAAGCCCTTCTGGCATGATTTTCAAAAAAAGTTCAACGCGAAAGTTGTCCGTCTCGGAAAAAAAAGTCCGATGGATTAAGATCCAACTCAATCAGAGTTCGTTTTCTATTTTCGTGACCAAAACTGTAAACATTACGCGTATATAACAATCGAGTAACTGACTTTTGATCCCCACGCGTTTTCCAACGCGACAAATATTCATAATATATTAATTCAACCCATAAAACATCGCTTGAACTCTTATTTCTTTACTATCATCCTGATCCGAGACTATAACATCAGCCCAGGAATCTTTTAGAACAGTCTCGAAAATCTGGGATGTTACATAATTTTATTACTTCGACACTCTTATACTTGAGAGTAAATAACCAATTTTTGAGTGTGTTACTAAACAAGAGTTTTTTGAGGTTGCAAAATAATTAGGTAAAGTTATGGCGGAAAGAAACATGCATTTAGTATATGGTGATGGCAATCTTGGATTTATAGGATGTGTTTCAAATGCCGTTTAAGAAGAAGATAATCAAGATTTGGGAATCATCCCAAAAACTTTGGTAGACGGAAATTGTAACATCCCAGATTTTCGGGATAATTCTGGAAAAGTTCCCGGACTAAAATTACGGTCCCGGAACAGAGCGACATTCACAGATAAGTGTTTAAGTGATGGAATACAGGTTGGAATAATATATTATGAATATTTATCACGTTGGAAAACGCGTGGGATCAAAAGTTAGTTACACGATTTTTATTATACGCGTAAAGTTTGCGGTTTCGTTCAAAGAATTGGCAAATAAACTCCGATTGAGTTAATTATTGGACCATTGGACTCATTTTTCCGAGACGAACAAATTTCGCGTTGAACACTTTTTGAAAATCACATCAGAAGGGCTTCAAAAATATGAAATTCTAGAAAGTTCTATGATATGGGCCTAAATGAAATTTTCTGGGGTCTGAATGCAAATTCCAGAAATTTTTTTATAAATATCCCATAGTTTCTGCATATTGCAAAAATGGTAAAAACCAAATCAATCCCTCATACGCCTCTCATCGTCCAAACATATTTAAGGACTGCTGGTCGCGCCGGTGGCCTGCAGGCCACCGCCGACTGACGCGACCAGTCGAAGAGGTGCACCGGCCACCCCTCTGTCACGTGGTGGCCGGTGGCAGCCCCAACTCGCGGTGAACGGTGAGAAAGATGAGAGAGACGTGCGAGTTATGGGTTTTCCGATCCTGGCTCGTCGCTTCATTTCATGGCCCGGGCCACCTACCAAATCGAAGCCCTCAACAAGTACTATGAGATGGTGGTGACAGTTTTCCCGATCCGTGCTCGGTGGCACGTAAAACAAGGAAAGAAGATTCAGATAAATAATGACCTACGGTGAACAATAACTCCGATCGGAATTTTGACGACACCAGCGCATTCGTAAGGCCGTTGGAAGTCCGAATATGCCTCGGTACGACTCTCTGTTAAAAATGTGTTATTTTAAAGTTTATCATTTTATATTCGGAAGCTACCAGTAGTTTCGTAGTGTAGCGAATTGACATGAATAAATTGGATGTGGTCTAATATATTAAAATGATGTTTATGATAGAATCTATGCGGAAACAGAATAAATTAGATCGATCTGGTAGAATTAGCGAGTTTCTGGTAAAACAGAGTTTCTCGCGCGGCTATGGTCTAACAACCATGATCATGAATATGACCTAATTATGAAAGTACGAAGATAATTAAATGGTTCCGGATAAGTTCGGAGGGTTCAAGACCCTTCCGTAGCATTTACGGAAACTTTTCCATAAGATTTACTTTAAACGCGTAAAATGAGAATCTAAGCTATCTAGCTAGTTGGAATAGTATAGAAAGATATGTATTAGAGTAAAGGAGTTTAAAAGGTAGTATCTGATTTGATTTGATTATTCCGGGAAGGTTCGAAGTTTATTATAGAGATGTCTAAAGTCCCGTAAATAGCGATTCTGACCTTGAGTTGTTATTTATTTTGACAGATCGGACCAGGATCACGATTGTCCTGTTGGACAGCTATGACCCATAGCGTCACTATTTGTACAGATCACGGTGTTGTTGTACAAATTAACTATGTAACATAGGAGATTGCACTCGTATCATTTGTGATTAGATCACCTAGATATATAAATGATAAGAGGTCCCTATGATTTGTTCCTGGACGAAGAATGATATGAGACAGTATCAGTCCACGAAGGATAAATCATTAAACATCCCTAGTCAGAGCATTATCGAGATTGGACATCGATGAATGCGTAAAAGACTAGTATTACACTTGTGCGCATTTGTGATAGCACAACGGTATATTTCTCATATATTTGGGTATTGGATACTCATGCAAGTGTAATAGGAGGTTGTGTTTCACCGATGGTACGGGAAACAGCTTCGCTCTGGATTAGACCCCCTCGGAATTCCATTGGTAGTATGACTACGTGTCTATGGAAGTCCGAAATCAGGGTAGGTGTATTTGGTCTTAACCTGAGACTTGCACCGCTAATACTTGCGACAATCAATATACTTTGGTTGCGGTCGTCCAGGGCTTTAACCGGTTCTGTGTACGCCAATACTGGGTATATTGAGAATCGTAGTGTGTTGGGTGTGATGTCAAGACGGAAGTGTCACTCCAGTCATATGGAGTTGATGATCACGCAGGGATACAGAACTCGTTCTCTATATAAGGTTGCAACCGTCGGGATAATATGACTTGGTCATGATTGTCCGATTTTAAAGAGACTAGTTGCTTGTTATCCGATATATGCTTCGTACGGGGTAGACACTCTACCAGCCCTAGGCCTTGCATGTGATCATCCGATACTGGACAGAAATACACAATACTACGGTATACTACGCTTGATATAGATCCTTATTCCTGTAAGGATATTTCCGGAGAATTGGATAGGCATGGTGCTTTGCTAGAAGCCAACCTTTTCTTGTAAATCGGTAAAACGTAGTACTTGGTACTTACGTGTTCGGATAGTCCGACGACCGATTTGACTGCCAACATATCCGGGGATCTCATGGGTCGCTTCCCAAAGATTCACCGATGACGTATGACTCGTACTTATATTAATTTGGGATTAATTAGATGAGAGAGAAAATTAATCTGGGATTAATTACGGAGATATTTTATCTAGGATAAAATAACGATTAAAGAGAGAGAAATATTAATTTGGAATTAATCGAGGAATTAATATATTTGATATATTAATCGAAATTGGATTTCGACGCAGAATTAAAATTAGATTTTAATTCGGGCGAACGAATTAATTTAGAATTAATTCGTTAGCGACGTGAATAATGATTTCGCTTGGCGTTATCATTTAATTACGACGCAACGGAAAATTTGTTAATTTGGAATTAGCGAACCCGAGCCCGAGATTATTTGTGAGCGTATTCGTATTTGGAATTCGAGTGCGGCACGTCAAATCAAGCGTCAAGTCGCTAGTCGCATCTAGCGTCACATCAAGCGTCAAATCATGTCACTTTAAGTGATGTGACAATTGATTGGATCGATTGATTGATGTGACAATTGATTAGATTGATAAAGTGATGTGATGTGACTTGATGTGATAAAGTGATGTATGTGGTTGGCAATTAAAGCAAATGGTTTTGAAATGAATTAGATTTAATTTCATGTGCATTTGATGCATATAACCAACACAAAAACCGTATACACAAATACAACCTCACTTTCCCTCCTCTCTCTCCTCTTCTTCTCCTCTCTTCTTTCACGCCATTTTCTTCTTCTTCAAAGGCAGTGAACTGCCGAGTTTGATAAAGAAATGGAGGGAAGCCAAGTGTGTTTTGTGGCAAAACAAGAGTGCTAGCACACTCCGAGATCAATGCGAAGGTGATAGGGAAGGATACCCATGAGCCGGGAACCACTACGGTGAAGCTTGGAGCTTCAAATCATGAAGATGAGGGGCGCATGTCACTGTTCACAGCAGCCCACTGCCGCCCAAACAGTGAGCAAAATCCGAATTTTGTTGCCCAAATCGTCGCTCAACCGCTCGATGTAAGTATTCTGCACTTCCGTCGTTGTATTTACTTATGATTCATGCTTGAGTTTTGATCTTGGGGCCTCTAAAAACTCCAACAATGGCATCATGAGCTTAATTGTGTTTGAATTGAAGATTGATTGGGTCAATTTGAAGAAAATATGATTGGATCATCTTTCCCCCAAATTCCCTCCTTGGCCGAAAATATAATGTTCTTTAATGTCTTGGGATTTTTGATTTTTGACAATTGGAAGTGTTGGAAATCATTCGGGATGATGATTTAACGACGATTGCGGAATCAATTGGATTGAATTCGATTCGGACGTAAAATCCCCAAATTGCCAAGTATGTCAAGAAACTTGAAATTGGGTAAAATGAAATTGAGCATGCAATTATGAATTCGATGATTAAGTATGCTTAATACATGTTTAATTGATGATTGGTTGGATCAATTTGATTAATATTGTTTGGAACAAATTTCCCCAATTTTGATGTGTTGGCCGAATAGGAGTATGCCCTAAATCTTGGTAATTTTGTTTCGTTGATCATTGGATGACTTGAAACGATTGGGTTTAATTGGATTGAAACAAATCGGACATGTAATTAACCTTATTGCCAAGAACAAAGTAAAGCATGTGTTGACGGCTGATTTTGGTCTCAGGGTAATATGGGAATATCACCTCCAAGGTAATCTCCTTCAACGGTGAATTTGTTTGGTTATGGGGGACCAAAAGTAAATTTAGCGAGAGACGAAAAAACACACCAATCGACAAAGAGATTTTAACGTGGTTCGGTGGATTTTGGGATCCGACCTACATCCACGGACAAGAACAGGGTGGTACTTTTTTATTGCTCAAATATGCCTCTCGGGTCTCTTTTTTGCTTTTACAAATCAGAGCTTGATGATTCTGATTACTCCCCCTGATTATGATTTTTTTTATGCCTTTTACACATGCTCTACCCTCCTATTTATAATAATACAGAAAACAGACTCCTATTAGCATAAGAAATCCTAGTTGGATTCAGTCTTCTTCTCCTGTGAGGATTCCTAGTTTAATACTGCTTCCTTCTTTCTTATTCCTTCTTGGATTCTGGCTCCTTCTTCTTGTGAGGATAGGATAATTTGCTTATCTTTTCCGTAAGAGTAGGGTGTCGTTATCTTGAATACGACCCGCTGTCTGGTCGGCCTTCACGAGTTTTGGTCATGTCAATCTTTTATGCTGAGAATGTCTCTTCCGTCTTTATAGTGCTCGGTCACCTGAACCAAAGTGGTCGGTCTTCTTATGTTGTGGTCGGGTCGGCTAATATGATCTCAACCGGTCGGGGAATTACCCTTTTGTCCTTGTCGTACTGTCTTAAATGTTATAGTGCCTGAAAACACCATCAACATCTGTCCCCTAGTTCTCGGTTCCAACAAGTGTGCTAGTTGGTGCCGGGAACTATATAACAATTTTGCCTGAATACTCCGAGACCTTTCGGGGTTTAATCATGAGGCGGAGGGGCATAACCTGGCCCGAGTTGATAAAGGAATTTGGTCCTGGGGGAATGTCACGTCCCTAGTCCAAAGGAGTTTGACTCGGTGGGATGTACCCCGACCCCGAGCTGTGTGAGAATTCGGGTTCTGGGGGATGTTACCTCCCCAATCTGAAAAAGTTGTCTCGGGGGATGTAACCCGACCCCGAGCTGTTGTGAAAACTCAGGTTCTGGGGGAATGTTACCTCCCCAAACCAATAGAAGCTGACTCGGTGGGACGTGGCCCGACCCTGAGCTGTTGTGAAAACTTGGGTTCTGGGGGAATGTTACCTCCCCAAACCAATAGAAGCTGACTCGGTGGGACGTGGCCCGACCCCGAGCTGTTGTGAAAACTTAGGTTCTGGGGGAATGTTACCTCCCCAAACCAATAGAAGTTGACTCGGTGGGACGTGACCCGACCCCGAGCTGAAAAAAACATCGACCTCAGCGGTACAAGAGCAGACCCGAGCCGATTAACCGAGAGGCCTTGGCGGAACGAATCCAGCCCCGAGCCGAGTACTACTTGGGACTTATTCAGAAGGGAAATGAATCAACCTTTGAAGCCCTACCGAATCTGGCACGGGCGTCCCCTTGCCAGACTAGTGAAAAACAAAAAACAAACTTATGACAAATAAAATCAAAAGGTGGGGGTGACTTAGCACTTGTCCCAAAGCAAAATGTTAAAATGTAAATAACAGCACGGATGTCTCAGAACAGCGTCCCGTCTGAGGCCTCCAAAACATAATTCTGAATCTTTCAATTCAGCGTCCTGGCGAACCAGGATTTGGATCAGGTGAGCGTTTTGAATGGTAAGGGCACCTCCTCTGTACGTCAGGTCACTATGGAGCCTGCGTCTTGCACGAGGGCTCCTCCTTACCGCGCTGGAGCAGGCACACGCCACGGGGGCGCAACGCCTCCCCGTGTTGCGCCTCTCTCGGATCCAAATGATGAATGGATCAAAGAGTGTCCGGGGTACTAAGGGAACATTCCTCCTTAGGTCCGGTGTCACTGGAGCAAGCAATCGTCACGGGGGCATAGTCCCTCCCCGTGCTATGCTTTCCCACGGATCCATTACATCGAGTGGCCTTGGCGGAACGAAATCCAGTCCCGTGCCGAATAATCAACTGGCCTCGGCTGAACGAAATCCAGCCCCGAGCCGAATAATCAAGTGGCCTCGGCGGAACGAAATCCAGCCCCGTGCCGAATAATCAACTGGCCTCGGCGGAACGAAATCCAGCCCCGAGCCGAATAATCAAGTGGCCTCGGCGGAACGAAATCCAGCCCCGAGCCGAAAGAGAGATGGCTATGGGGGAATGTTCCATCCTCAGACCAGAGGAGCATGACTCGGTGGGACTAAAACCCGACCCCGAGCTGAGAGAGATGGCTCTGGGGGAATGTCCCATCCTCAGACCAGAGGAGCATGACTCGGTGGGACTAAAACCCGACCCCGAGCTGAGAGAGATGGCTCTGGGGGAATGTCCCATCCTCAGACCAGATGAGCATGACTCGGTGGGACTAAAACCCGACCCCGAGCTGAGAGAGATGGCTCTGGGGGAATGTCCCATCCTCAGACCAGAGGAGCATGACTCGGTGGGACTAAAACCCGACCCCGAGCTGAGAGAGATGGCTCTGGGGGAATGTCCCATCCTCAGACCAGAGGAGCATGACTCGGTGGGACTAAAACCCGACCCCGAGCGGTGTAATCCAGTGGCTTCGGCGGAACGTAATCCAGCCCCGAGCCGTATGACTAAGTAAGTAGGGATCCATGAGTGCCTGAGCTCTTTTTTTTCTTTTTTTTTTTCTCTTTTTTTTTTGAAAGTGGGTGAGAAATAAAAGCTTTATTCATATTCGGGGACATTTTTTACAACTCTTCGGTGGATCATTTCGAGAGAGGCCTTATGTATTTGGATCCTCGTCCTTTTTGCTGTAAACAGATAGGAGGAAGGGAAAGTTTACTGAAAATATTTCCTCAACATCTCAGCGTTCCATGGCTTCTTTAATCTCGTGACGTCCAGTCGCTCTAGAATGTATACTCTCGGTTTCACCACTTTTACCACCTTGTAGGGCCCCTCCCATTTGGCACCCAGGGAGCCTTCCTCTGGTTTTCGAGTATTTAGGGTGACCTTTCTTAGGACTAGGTCGCCTGGAATGAAGGTGCGTGTCCGAATTCTTTTATTGTAGAAACGGGCCATCCTTTGTTGGTAGATTGCAGTTTTCATGGCCGACCTCTCTCTCTTTTCTTCGATCAGGTCGAGATGGTTTCTAATAAGTCCTTCATTCTATTTGCTCTCGTAGTGCTGGACCCTGTGGGAAGCTACTCCGATCTCCGCCGGGATGACAGCTTCATATCCGTATGCTAAGGAGAACGGGGTTTCTCCCGTGGAGTCTTTATAGGTTGTCCGGTGCGCCCATAGTACCTCTGGTAATTCCTCGACCCATAAGCCTTTGCTGGATCCAAGCCGAGCTTTGAGGCTGGCCTTATTGGTTTTGTTCGTTGCCTCGACTTGGCCGTTTGATTTGGGATGGGCCGGTGTGGCAAATCTTAGGGCAATCTGGAGGTCCTCGCAGAGTTTTCTGAAACCTTTGCTGTCGAATTGCTTCCCGTTGTCTGTGATGATGGCTCGGGGAATCCCGAACCGGCAGATGATATTTTTCCTCAGGAATTCAGTGGCTCTTTTCTCCGTTATGGTGGATAATGGTTCTGCCTCCACCCATTTGGTGAAATAGTCTATGGCCACGATGGCATACTTCGCCTGTCCTTTCCCTTGCGGCATTGGACCAATGATGTCCAGTCCCCACTGGGCGAATGGCCAGGGACTGAGCAGTGTGGTTAACTGTTCGGCTGGTTGGTGGTGGAGGTTTGCATTTTTCTGACATCCTTCGCACTTGCGGGCTACTTCTACGCTGTCCTGGTGCATTGTCGGCCAGTAAAAACCTTGTCTTAAGGCTTTGAAAGCAATCGAGCGACCTCCGGCGTGGCTTCCGCAGATGCCCGTATGTATTTCTCTGAGCACATAATTTGCCTCGTCCTCTGCAAGACATCTTAAGAGGGGGACTGAGTAACCCCGTCGGTAGAGTACCCCGTTGATTAGGGAGAATTTGATGCTTTTGTATCTTAACCTTCTGGCCTCTGTTTTGTTCTCTGGTATTTCTCCTATTTCCAAGTATTTTCTGATGGGTTGCATCCATGATGCTTGGCTTTCTTTATCTAGAACTTCCACTTCGGATTCTCCCACGCTTCTCTCCCGGACATAAATCAAGGGGATTATCCTGGGGTGCTCGGCTTTTGTTGAAGAGGCGAGCCGTGCCAGGGAGTCTGCCTCACAATTGTCTTCTCGAGGGATTTTTTCAAAGCTTACATCCCCTATCTTCCCCGTTATTTTCTGTACTTCGGTCAGATAGGCCATCATATTAGGCTCTTTTGCTTGAAATCCCCCTTTCAGTTGCTGAATGGCCAGCTGTGAGTCACTCCTTACTACTACATCTTGGATCCCTAGCACCGTGCATAGTCTCAAACCGCCCAGTATTGCTTCATATTCTGCTTCATTGTTGGTTGCCGTGAAAGCAAATTTCAGGGCGAGTAAGATTTCTTCTCCCTTGTCGCTTTTTAGGACGATTCCCGCACCATTGCCTTGTGTACTGGCCAAACCGTCTACAGACATTTCCCATTTGTCTTCGTCTATAGCCAGAGTCTGGGGGTCGGTACATTCGGCGACAAAATCTGCCAGGGCTTGTCCCTTCACTACTGCTCTTGGGAGGTAGGTGATGTCATGTTCACTCAATTCTACCGACCACTTTACTAATCTGCCGGAAACTTCTGGCCGCTGTAGAATTTGTTTTAGGGGATGGCCGGTGTACACCTTGATAGGATGGGTCTGGAAGTAAGGCCGTAATTTTCGAGCTGCCGTAACTAGTGAAAGAGCGACTAGCTCGTGCAATGGATACCGGGTTTCAGCGTCTAAGAGGGCTTTACTGATATAGTAGACAGGCTTCTGGATTTTGTCGGTCTCTTGTATCAGTACTGTACTCACTGCTCGGTCCGAAACGGCCAGATATAGGTATAATGTTTCACCTGGGAGTGGTTTGGCTAGGAGTGGGGGCTGCACTAGATACTGTTTCAGCTGTTGGAAGGCTTCTTCGCACTCTGCCGTCCAATCGACATCCTTTTTTGCTTTTTGGATTACTTTGAAGAAAGGATGGCATTTGTCAGTTGCTCGTGATATGAACCGGTTGAGCGCGGCCACTCTACCGGTCAGACTCTGTACTTTTTTTACTGTTTTGGGAGACTTCAGGGCCAGTATTGCCTAGATCTTCTGTGGATTTGCCTCAATTCCTCGGGCACTTACCATGTAGCCTAAAAACTTCCATGCGGCTACCCCGAAGGTACACTTTTCTGGGTTGAGTTTCAGGTTGTGTTTTCTTAGAAGCTTGAAGGTTCTTCTTAGATCGTCCATGTGGTTGTCTGGCACTTCTGACATTGTTATCATGTCATCGACATAAACTAACATTGTAATGCCGATGAGTGGTTTGAAGACTTTGTTTACCAACTTTGGAAGGCTTGCCCCAGCGTTTTTTAGTCCGAAGGGCATCACTTTATAGCAGTAGAGCCCCTGATCCGTGATGAAGGTGGTCTTCTCTTCGTCCGCTGGGCACATTTTGACCTGGTTGTATCCGGAGAAAGCATCCATGAAGCTCAGTAATCCTTGACAGGCTGTGGTGTCTACCAGTTGGTCTATGTTCGGTAAAGGAAAGTTGTCCTTTGGGCACGCCTTGTTTAAGTCGGTGAAATCGACACACATTCACCAATACCACATTTGATACCCAATCTGGGTACCTTGCTTCCCTGATGAGACCCGCCTTTAGCAATTTCTCGACCTCGGCCACTATTACTTTACTCCTCTCCTGATTGAAGTTCCTTCTCTTTTGCCTGATCGGTTTGCGAGATGAGTCTATTGCCAGGCGGTGATTGATGAATTTCGGGTCGATCCCCGGCATGTCATCATATCCCCAGGCAAAGACGTCCGGGTATTCCTTTAGGCATTCTAGAAGACTTTTTCGTATAGATTTGCTCAGGCCTCCCCCTATCTTTATACTTTTTCCTGGCCCGTAAAGTTCTATCTCCTCTGTTTCCTCGGCTGCAGCGAGTCGGGCATTTTTGTTTGGCCAGGCGCCTGGGTTTCCGTTTTCTTCTTCTTCTCCCTGGTTCCTTCGTCGTTTTCGGTTGTCTTCGGTGATGCAGAGAGTTTCTCGTGAGAGAGTTGCGAAGCAGCTGCGAGCTATTTTCTGGCTTCCACACACAATTCCGATCCCTTCCCGAGTGGGAAATTTCAACTTCATGTGGTAGTAGGACATTGCTGCTTTTGTTTTCATCATGAAGGGCCGCCCAATGATGGCCTGGTAACTGCTCATGCAGTCTACTACGGTGAAGTCCGTCATGATTGTCCGGGTCCGAGGGTGTGTCCCGACAGTTATTGCCAACTATATTTTTCCCAGTGGGATGACAGTTGATCCTCCGAAACCGTATAGGGGAGTGCTATCATTGGTCAGGGTTGCATATTCCACCCCTAGGTCGTCTAGTGCTTCTCTGGAAATTATGTCAACCGCGCTCCCGGGGTCTACCAAGATTCTGTCAACCTCCGACCCGCTGATGATTGCTTGATTATCAATGCATCGTCATGAGGGAAACTTACTCCTCGGGCATCCTCATCATTGAACATTATTGGTACCGACCGGGCTCCCTGTAGCCCTGTGTCCTGCTCAGTTTCTAAGACATCTGGTCCGCGGGTTCTGCTGTAATCCTTCCTTGACCGGTTAGAGTTTCCGGCCAGTGTTTTTCCTCCTGCGATGATATTGATTTGGCGACCACGTGCTCTTTGCCTGGCTGTCATGACCTCGTGGTCAATGTATTTGTTCAGATACCCGTTTCGTGCTAGATCTTCCATTTGTTCTCGCAGGTCTTTACATCCGTCTGTTACATGTCCCTTGGAATTGTGGTGCACACAATAGGCCTTTTGATTTCTTTTGTCCGGTGGGAATCTCCTTTGGTCGGGTTCCACTAAGAGGCCTTTCCCCTGAATCTCCATGACAATTTGTCTTAGTGGTTTCTTTAGGGGGATGTATGCATCTTCCCCGACCATATGGTTTACTTGGGTCGGCGCTCTTCTCTCCTGATCGTCCCGGTGGAGTGGCTTGAATTCTTTGTGCTTCGGGGGTGGTCTTCTGGATTCTCTTTATGTTCGGCGGGGGGGCGCCCTCCCTTGCAGTTCTTTCTCTGATGGTGTTCCCTTTTCGGGACACTTTCTCCTCGTTTTCTAACAAAACGAACTTTCGAGCCACCTCCAGGGCGGTGGCGTAGTCCGGGGTGTCTTGGATCCTTAGATGGGTCCACAGCCTTCCGACCCTTAAGGCTCCTTTCAAGCTTTCCAGGGCCTCGGGGGATTCATACCCTCCGACTTCGAGTACCATATTATGGTACCTTTCAATAAATATCTTCAGAGGCTCATCGTCTCCTTGCTTCATGAGCCTGAGTTCTCCAATCATTTTTCTGGGGACACAAGCCCCCTTGAAGTGTCGTATGAATGACTTTCTCAGTTGTGCGAAGCTACTGATGCTTCTTGGGGCTAGGCTTCGGTACCATAGAATGGCTGGTCCGGCCAGAGTGAGCGGAAATACTTTGCAGATGGCGTCCCCTGTTACCCCTTGTACTTCCATTAACAGGACGAACCCTTCAATGTGGGTTTTGGGGTCGGTATGGCCTTTGTACGGTGTCATGGTTGGCATGCTGAATCTTTTTGGGAATTTCTCTGATCTTATTTCTTCCGTGAGGGGGGACTCATCTTTGACGTCCTGGAAATTCCCTTTGTTTGCATTGGGGTATACTCCCCATTTGACCATCTCCTCCCGCAACCAAGATTTCATGTTGCTGTCTTTGGTTCCATGTCGCCCCCTATGGTTTCTTTTCTTTCCGCTATCTCGGGAGTGGCGCTTTTCAGGGTCGGTGTCTTCTCGCACCTTTTCGGTATGTTCCTTCCCTCTTCTCCGGGTACTGTGAGGGCTATCGTAGGAGGAGTCCGGTGATGATTTGTCATCTTCCTCTGCCATGTGTCCTCGGTTTGGGAATCTCTCTGTACTACCACAGATCTCACCCTGTAGGGTTCCCTCCTCCAGGGTCTGTCGTCTTCACTTGTATCGACAATTCTCTTTCCTTCCGTTATCTCATTCCTTCGTCGGCTAGTCCCGGCCTCGAATTTTCCGTCGTGTGCTCCTTCCATCCTTTCCAACCGGTCTACTATGGTTTTTAGTAGAGTTTGGTTTTCCTCCCTATTTTTCCTATGGTTTTCCTCGATCTTTTCCATCCAGTTTGCAGCCGGGCTCCCTGATGATTGTTGGTTTCCGCCTTCCGCCATTTGTTTTTACGCGAGTTGCTTTTTGTAGAGTTCCCCACAGACGGCGCCAACTGTTGACGGCTGATTTTGGTCTCAGGGTAATATGGGAATATCACCTCCGAGGTAATCCTCCTTCAACGGTGAATTTGTTTGGTTATGGGGGACCAAAAGCAAATTTAGCGAGAGACGAAAAAACACACCAATCGATAAAGAGATTTTAACGTGGTTCGGTGGATTTTGGGATCCGACCTACATCCACGGACAAGAACAGGGTGGTACTTTTTTATTGCTCAAATATGCCTCTCGGGTCTCTTTTTTGCTTTTACAAATCAGAGCTTGATGATTCTGATTACTCCCCTTGATTATGATTTTTTTTTTATGCCTTTTACACATGTTCTGCCCTCCTATTTATTATAATACAGAAAACAGACTCATATTAGCATAAGAAATCCTAGTTGGATTCAGTCTTCTTCTCCTGTGAGGATTCCTAGTTTAATACTGCTTCCTTCTTTCTTATTCCTTCTTGGATTCTGGCTCCTTCTTCTTGTGAGGATAGGATAATTTGCTTATCTTATCCGTAAGAATAGGGTGTCGTTATCTTGAATACGACCCGCTGTCTAGTCGGCCTTCACGAGTTTTGGTCATGTCAATCTTTTATGCTGAGAATGTCTCTTCCGTCTTTATAGTGCTCGGTCACCTGAACCAAAGTGGTCGGTCTTCTTATGTTGTGGTCGGGTCGGCTAATATGATCTCAACCGGTCGGGGAATTACCCTTTTGTCCTTGTCGTACTGTCTTAAATGTTATAGTGCCTGAAAACACCATCAACAGCATGTAAAGGGTTTGATTTTAATCTTAATGTGTTGGACATGTAATGATGAAATTGAGCATGATTAATTAGCCTAATTTGTGTTTTGGAAATAATGGTTTAGGTGATTAATCATGATATACACTTTAGGTAATTAAATTGCGAGATTGGATTTGTGTAATTTAATTAATAGGGCTAATTTTGGAAATTGAGCTTGAATTGTTGTAAATGGGCTTATTGGGCTTTGTTGTACAAAGTTGGGTTTAGGCAAAATTGGTTGGATCCAAGTAGGCCCAAAACCGGTACCATAAAGCCAAATGCGACTAATGGACCTTTAAAGTTTGATTGGGCCTAATGGGCCAAGATTGATTTCTAGGCTTATGGGGTAACTCCCGGATTGGATTTTGGTTATTCGGTTTGACTCGAATTGACCAAAAGTCCACGCCTTAAGAAATTAATTAAAAGCCCATTAGACTTTAATTAAATTAATATTAGATATTCATCGGGCTTTAAGACCCGAAACGATTAAATTTGGAATTTAAGTCGTAAGGTTCGTAAATAAAGTGTAAGATTTAATTTGGAATTAAATAACTGGATTAGTATTAAATACATATTAAATTGGATTTAATTAGGTAGTTTAATTTAATTCGAGAGTTCGTACTTTAAGTACTTATTCGCAAATACGAGTTTGACTCGAACAAAATCAAATCGTTGTTTGAACATTGGATGATCACTAATTATCAGATTAATTAATTGGATTAGATTGATTGATAACATGTTTGAGTGAATACATGGTTGCGATGCATGAATAATGTATATCGGATGGATATTAGTCGGGTGGGACAATTTTGGAAATTGTAATAAATTTGATTTATTAATTGGACCTGCGAGTCCAGCCTTATCACCTCTATACTCTTTGTATTCTCTTCTCACCTATTCCCCTCAATGTAAATGAGGTTTCCTTAGAAGTGTAGTGTAACGGGTAGAAGTAAATACACGTGCTAGCATTGGAGAGAGAAAATGAGAGATTTGATCTAGGATCAATGTAAAGTATCCATCCGCATATCATTATTATTTTATTTCATATGCGCTTTATTATGTGTTTAGAATGCATGTTTAAGGGTGTATGATGATGAGACCTTAGCAAAGATAATAAATTGGTTGCCAATTTACACGCGAAAAACCCTCAAATAATATTAAGCGTTTTTCCTTCCATTGAGTGATTCTCACTCAAGATCCGAGACGGCAATGGTTTGTTGGCCAAAGTCAAGGCCTTTGTCTGTCGAAGATGTGTTTGAATCACGAAGGCTTTGTTACATGTCAGTGTCATGTCCAAGTTGTGGTTTGTTGGCCAAAGTCAAGACCACTTCTTGTCCATCGACATTGATTACGAAGCTTTCCATGGTCAATGGGTCGCGCTTAACTGGGATCATTAAGCTTGTTGTGCCAAAGCCAAGGCTTAGTTGATTCAGAGGAAAAAGGTTAGGTAATACATTGGATGTATTGGCATATATAAGATATATGTTTCGGACTTGGACGACCTCCTACCGGATCTAGGAATTGGATTGGATCCAATTAATATTAGAGATCTACCTAGTTAATTATCATACAATTTGTTGGCCAAAGTCAAGAATGTGTGATATTTAACGAGATCCTAGCCCACTAGGAATCACGATTTCCCGAGTACTCGACAGAGGGTTAGAGGCTCTCCGAAAAATAGTGGGAGGTAAGAATTGAATTTACAATACTCGTTCAATTACTCGTCATACGCGCTCATTCAAATTATTTCGTCGTTAGATTAAATGTTAGTTGGACTAATATTTAAATTGTTGTTTTAATTAATAGTTGGACTGTATTAAATTTTATTATATATAATTGGATTATATTAATCAATATATTTGAATTAATTAATTTCAGTTTACAGTTGATTTTATAATTGGATTATAGTAATCAATGTAATTGAGGTTAATTAATTTAAACTATATTTGATTATATAGTTGGACTATTATAATCATTATAATCAATAGTACCACAAATCGTTGATTAAATAGTTGGACTATTAGAATCAAGATAAAATGAAAGATTAGTGTTTAAAACATAATCCTGGGTGAAAATGTATTTAAACGACTTTAATTTTCAAATTGGGAATAATTTCAAGATGGTCTTGGAAATTAATAAGTTATTTTATTTGATAAAATAATGAATTATGCCTAAAGCCCGGAGTTAAGCAAATAAGTGGAATATGAAATTTGGAATATTCATAATTATAGTGCTTAATCCATTATACTTTGATTTTAAAAAGTACTAAAATTGCAATAAATAATTCTTGGAGAATTAATGACTATTCTCAAGGAGATAAAGTCAAACTTTGCAATTAGGTAAGTTGTGCAAGGCACACCTTACTTCAATATTCTAGAAACCCGAGGCTTGGCCAAAGGCTACCGGAATGTTAAAATTGGCAAAGGCAAATCATAATAATCTTTTGGAAAGATAAAAGGATATATCATAAGAAGGAATTAAAGACGAGCAAGGCTCTTACTTCAAAAATGATTGTCATAATTATGTTCACAACTAGTATTGAAATTGGATTTTAAGTACTTAGTGTGATACATAAATATGTACTGTTGTGCAGAATCTGCTTTAAGTAGGATACTGACTTCAGATGAGATTACTCTGCGAATTGAAAACGGGACGATAGTCGCTGTTTTAACCGTAGATACCTAACTTTAGGAATTACCCTCTGGTATGTACTTAAATTAGGGAACTGTTATAATGTAACTAGTTTGACTAGAAACATTATCTTTATATCAGTGTATAACCCGCTGCGGGTGTACCTTTATATTCTAGAACACTAAAGTGTTTTATTATATAAAGATGATATTGAGATAAACACATTAGATGTGAATAACAGAATTTATATTTTGAATATAAATAAAATCTCAAATGTATATAATGACGAACATATAGCTCAAACTGATTTAATCAGTTAAGAAACTAATTGTGGCATTGTTGTCTGGGACACAATCAAACAAGACTCGTATATCCACACTTTCGAAGAGTGGGTACTTGTACTGTTTTGATTCTATTCAAATAAAGTCTACGAATCTAGTTTATTAAGCAAAGTGCTTAAAACACCTTTACTCGGTAAAAGTAAAAATGCCACCGATCTGTTAGCCCTAGTTCATAGTGAAGCAAGTGTGTGCCCGTGTCTAGCTAGGCTAGAGGTGGATACGAATATTATGTGACCTATACGGATGTGGCATCGCGTAATGGTTGTGTGTTTCTTTTGAAGAACACAAATCGGAAACTTTCATAGTTTCGACACGAAATAGACAAACAGATCGGCTAAAGTATTAAACCGTCACGGTAAGACCGTAATGGAAATTACTTAAGCAATAAGTTTCCCAGTACTTGAAAGAGTATAATATTCTTTCAATAAGGACTCCTCCCGGAACACGTCAGTTTGACGGTGTGTCCGAAAAGGATTAATCGAATTTTGTTAGACATAATAAGGTTAATCACGAGTCGCTCTGAGCTACTATTTCCTTCAACGGATAAGCTTTAAACAGTGCAAGAACTTATTTTGAATAAGGTTCCATAATAATATGTTTGACAGATATCATATTAGATATGAAAGGGAAAGAAACCGGGTTTCTCATTCCTGACCATTTGGGTATGCTTGGCATATGTTTGGATGATACCAAACTAAAACCCAAATAGGATAAGTGCCAATTGTAGGATATTCTAGGGATACCATAAGTATTGTATTTATACACCTCACATGAGAACAATTAGATTGTTGCTCACCATGCGGTTTTCCTAAGAGGAATACTGATATGCAGTGGTAAGTGGGAGGATAGTATAACTCGATGAAAATCGGAGTAATACTGTTCTAGGCACCGAATCATAATGGAACATATATAGTTCATCAAGGATGAAACTATACCATTAATCTTCGAATACACGAGAACTAAGGAAGTGATACAAGGTATCAACTCCCTTATTATGACAAAGTGTCATGAGTCTGAAATGGATTCAATGTATATCAACAAGTTTAGAGACTAGTTGATGTACCACAAGGCATTGCGCCTATTGGTACTTTATAAGTCTTCAAGGAAGACGTACATGGATGGCAACATACCAACGTATAAAGCTAGGCTTTTAACCGAAAGGTATCGTTATCGACATTGTGTTGATTACGATTCAACCTTTTACCTGTTGCCACGGTAAATCCATTTGGATAATGCTTGCTGATACGAGCATGAGTTCTTGGAATTATCGTTTTGATGTAATCATAATGGTGTCTGATTTAATTCAAAACGAAAATGATTCTTGTGTAAATAAGAGGGTTAGTGGGAGCGCACTGACAGTGGCTGTCCTGTAAAATATGATAATATGTCATTTCTTGGAAATGATATTCCCATAAAATAAATATCGGCGAAAGCTTAGCTTTCGAAGTACTCTCCGTGGAACCGTACATTGAAAAATGTACTAAACCTGGTGTATCATACGCTTTGAGCATATGGATTCACAAACAGGCTAATCCGAGTGATGGTCACTGGATTGATGTTAGGGACATCCGTTAGTATCTTAGAGAACTAAGGATGCTGTCTTAATCTATGGAGAAGGAGAACTTGAAGTGACTGGGATCACTGTAGCAAGTTTCCTATAACCGATAAAGACGACTAAAAGTCGCAAACGGTACTATACAATTTGAATAACGGTGCAGTAAGCTGGAAATCTTCCAAGCAAGATACTGTTACCGAATAAACAACAAATGCGGGTTAATTGCAGCAGCTGAGGCAGCAATATAAGTCATTTGGGTCGATGAATATCTAATTAGATTAGATATAGTTCTGTTAGCAGCTGAGCTAGGCATCAGCACAGGCTAAAGAATTAATGGTCTCATCAACGATCCAGATACATACTTACATATTCATCTGATTCGTTCGGATCATACATCGTGGCGATGTGATGATCGAATAAATCGTATCAAGATGATATTCATGCAAATCCGCTGACGAAAGATTTTCTCAGCAGTTTGAGCCAATCGTACATAGTTCGGGTGTTAGACACTCGAGTGACTGGCTATAGGCCAAGTGGGAGATTGTTGGACAGTTATGACCCATAGCGTCACTATTTGTACAGATCACGGTGTTGTTGTACAAATTAACTATGTAACATAGGAGATTGCACTCGTATCATTTGTGATTAGATCACCTAGATATATAAATGATAAGAGGTCCCTATGATTTGTTCCTGGACGGAGAATGATATGAGACAGTATCAGTCCACGAAGGATAAATCATTAAACATCCCTAGTCAGAGCATTATCGAGATTGGACATCGATGAATGCGTAAAAGACTAGTATTACACTTGTGCGCGTTTGTGAGAGCACAACGACATAGATCTCATATATTTGGGTATTGGATACTCATGCAAGTGTAATAGGAGGTTGTGTTTCACCGATGGTACGGGAAACAACTTCGCTCTGGATTAGACCCCCTCGGAATTCCATTGGTAGTATGACTACGTGTCTATGGAAGTCCGAAATCAGGGTAGGTGTATTTGGTCTTAACCTGAGACTGGCACCGCTAATACTTACGACAATCAATATACTTTGGTTGCGGTCGTCCAGGGCTTTAACCGGTTCTGTGTACGCCAATACTGGGTATATTGAGAATCGTAGTGTGTTGGGTGTGATGTCAAGACGGAAGTGTCACTCCAGTCATATGGAGTTGATGATCATGCAGGGATACAGAACTTGTTCTCTATATAAGGTTACAACCGTCGGGATAATATGACTTGGTCATGATTGTCCGATTTTAAAAAGACTAGTTGCTTGTTATCCGATATATGCTTCGTACGGGGCAGACACTCTACCAGCCCTAGGCCTTGCATGTGATCATCTGATACTGGACAGAAATACACAATACTACGGTATACTACGCTTGATATATATCCTTATTCCTGTAAGGATATTTCCGGAGAATTGGATAGGCATGGTGCTTTGCTAGAAGCCAACCTTGTCTTGTAAATCGGTAAAATATAGTACTTAGTACTTACGTGTTCGGATAGTCCGACGACCGATTTGACTGCCAACATATACGGGGATCTCATGGGTCGCTTCCCAAAGATTCACCGATGACGTATGACTCGCACTTATATTAATCTGGGATTAATTAGATGAGAGAGAAAATTAATCTGGGATTAATTGCGGAGATATTTTATCTAGGATAAAATAACGATTAAAGAGAGAGAAACATTAATTTGGAATTAATCGAGAAATTAATATATTTGATATATTAATCGAAATTGGATTTCGACGTGGAATTAAAATTAGATTTTAATTCCGGCGAACGAATTAATTTAGAATTAATTCGTTAGCGACGTGAATAATGATTTCGCTTGGCGTTATCATTTAATTACGACGCAACGGAAAATTCGTTAATTTGGAATTAGCGAACCCGAGCCCGAGATTATTTACGAGCATATTCGTATTTGGAATTCGAGTGCGGCACGTCAAATCAAGCGTCAAGTCGCTAGTCGCATCTAGCGTCACATCAAGCGTCAAATCATGTCACTTTGAGTGATGTGACAATTGATTGGATTGATTGATTGATGTGACAATTGATTAGATTGATAAAGTGATGTGATGTGACTTGATGTGATAAAGTGATGTGTGTGGTTGGCAATTAAAGCCAAATGGTTTTGAAATGAATTAGATTTAATTTCATGTGCATTTGATGCATATAACCAACACAAAAACCGTATACACAAATACAACCTCACTTTCCCTCCTCTCTCTCCTCTTCTTCTCCTCTCTTCTCTCACGCCATTTTCTTCTTCTTCAAAGGCAGTGAACTGCCGAGTTTGATAAAGAATGGAGGGAAGCCAAGTGTGTTTTGTGGCAAAACAAGAGTGCTAGCACACTCCGAGATCAATGCGAAGGTGATAGGGAAGGATACCCATGAGCCGGGAACCACTACGGTGAAGCTTGGAGCTTCAAATCATGAAGATGAGGGGCGCATGTCACTGTTCACAGCAGCCCACTGCCGCCCAAACAGTGAGCAAAATCTGAATTTTATTGCCCAAATCGTCGCTCAACCGCTCGATGTAAGTATTCCGCACTTCCGTCGTTGTATTCACTTATGATTCATGCTTGAGTTTTGATCTTGGGACCTCTAAAAACTCCAACATGTCCGCCTAGTCAGGTAAGTATTCTATGTGGTGATCATCTTGAGTCTGTTTGAATTGATTTCTACGGTTTAGATAAAACCTGGAATTGAACTTAATAATGGAATAGAAGCATGCTAGGATGCTTTAGTAATGACATAGAGCAAGAAATTAAAAACTAGTGGCAAAACTATACAAATGTGTAATTTGGTTAGAAAACCTAGAATTTGGGAATTCTTTGTATTGAAGTGTATACCTATTATACATGAGACTATATATATGTTTATACATGTTAGTGGCGGATTGATTAATGATGTGGATAAAGAGTTGATAATTTGGATATATATATATATATTTACTGTAAATAGTAACTTTAAATGGGAATAGGGGGTTGTAGACATTACACCCTAGGGAATGGGATTAGCGATAAATGGCAATGTTTGCAAGTATGATCGAATGCTAAAATGACGAATATGAACATGTGTGTAGCAAATATGTGATTTTGACGTGATTATGTATATTCGATATTTTGAGGAAACTGGCTTAACTAGTATGTATGTTAATATATGAATACATATTATAATGTATGAATTATGAATGTAGACTGAAATGACTTGATATTGTCGAGTACTGGTTATGAATAAGAAAGTATGTGATATATTTATAAACATGTATGTTGAGATGTATGTGAGAACATGAGATTGCGAGTATTCATGAATGCTCAATATGGATGATTGATGAAAAATGAAAATGTACATTTATGTAGTGTCATAAATGGGAAGTAAGAATAGGTGAAAGTAAAGTAGAATGTGCATTCATAAATATGTTAACAAAGTATGTAAATATGTATGTTTGAGATGAATTAGCAAATGTAAATTGAGAATGTAGTACATGGACATGAATATGTATGAGTATGCATACTCGAGTATGGGCATGAATAGAATGAGAAATATGAGAATATGAAAAGTTGCATCAGAACATGCATAGAAAGCATACGCGTGTATGTGAGCATTATTTTGTGTATGTGTATATATATAGGATTGCATAAACATAAAAAAAAAATATATATATTTTCAAAAGTAAAAAGGAATTTCCAGAGTTTTCAAAAGTTCTCAGTAGTTTTCAGAAACTTTTATAAATGATTTTCATTTTTGATATTTATTGGGATTCAGTTAATCACAGAGTTAATTGGAATTGACGGATTTCTTAGGGATTCGGGATTTGGGATTTGACCCATCCTAGTTGTACACTAATTAGAATTGACGGATTTGACACATGTGCACATGTGGAGGAATGGGGGGACGCTCCTAGATCCTCAGCGCTCAGATGGTACATTCCTGGGCGGAGATGCACCTACGGGCGGAGTTGCGCCTACGGGCGGAGATGCACCTACGGGCGAAGATTCGGTTTTCAGAAAAAAGATTTCAGATTTCAGTTTGGTTTTCAGAAAAAAGATTTCAGATTTCAGTTTGGTCTTCAGAAAAAGGATTTCAGATTTCAGTTTGGTCTTCAGAAAAAGGATTTCAGATTTCAGTTTGGTCTTCAGAAAAATGATTTCAGATTTCAGTTTGGTCTTCAGAAAAAGGATTTCAGATTTCAGTTTGGTTTTCAGAAAAATGATTTCAGATTTCAGTTTTCAGAAAAGAATTTCATAAAAGAACTTAGAAAGATTGTTTTAGAAATAGGTACAAGAAAAAGAAAGATTTTCAGAATGAGTTTTCAGAAAGCAGATTTTTAGTAAAAGAGTTTTCTAGAACAGAAAAACTAAAGAAATTTCAAATATAAGTTTTTCGAAAATGATTTTTTTTGAGTGTTTTCTAAATGGAATGTATTATAAAGAATTGTGAGTTTTCTAAAAAGAAAGAAATTTTCCAAGCAAAGTGAAGTTATAAGATGTTAATATGAATTAAAGCTTTTTAAAATTCGTGTGATTCATGCATATGATTTTTGAGCACGATGATATTGTTACCTATGTGTGTAGATATGATTGACGATTGTATGTTGCATGGTAGAGGTGCTGGATAGGATCCGTTCGGATGGAATTCATCACATACCTATTCTAAAATAAGTAATGGGTTCTGTACGAGCATTGTTTGCACAAACTAGCACTATTGGATACACATAATGATGAGATGCATATTTGCTGTATATATAATTAATATGGATTATCTATGATGATTCGATGATGTGTTAAATGGAATGGTAAGAAGATAACTTTGATAATTCACCTAAGCTTGAGGTAGCAAAGTAAGAGAAAGATAAGAAAATAAGAAAATGATATGTATATGTATGTGAACACTGCTATATGATATGCTGTGAATGATATATATTTGACATCATGAATATGTTAATTATGCTAGATAGAGGTAAAATTCATAAGTAAGAATAAAGGTGAATGATTATTGGTTATTGAATTATTCAAGTTAGAGAAGAACTACATGTTGTAACTTATATGATTAAAAATAAAGGAAATGATTAAAAGAACAAAATGGAGTATTGCTTGACGTGTGTTGTGAATTAAAACGATTTGTATACGAAGTGAAAGTTATATATATATAAGTGACTTGTACATTTGACTTCCAATAATTGATATATGATTTATGTGATGACGATATAAGATATATAAGTGATTGTACGGATGATTCGATGATATGTTAAGATTGATATAAATATGTATGCAATGATTTCAAATGAAGAAGCTAGGAAGCACGTCACTAGAAAACAGAAAGAGATGAGTGTATGAATGCTCACATTAAAGGAATATAAGAAATGGAATGTTTGCTAATTGGCTAGGAAACATACAGTATGAACAGTTGGTAATTTAGAGAATGTGTGAACCACTTAGAAATCCCAGGAATAGTATGTAAAGTGGAATTCAAACCTTGCTTGTGTATGATGCTTAAGGTATGAGCATAGTTACTTACTCAGTCTTACGACTCACTATACTACAGTGTTTGAGTTTTGCAGGTTGAAGACCTAAACGGTTGACCGTAGATTTCAGAGTTGCGGAGCAGTTGGATGGCAGCGTTGCAGTCAACCAGTCACCAGGTCTTAGGGAAAAAAAGAGTCTAGTAGTTTATGTTATAGATTGTATAAATTGTAACGTGCTGATCACGAATGTTTATTTTAGAAAAGTTTTTTGTGTATGTGTATTTTTGAGCACGGAGCCCTGTTATATTGTGTTTATATGTCTTCATTACATATTAGATGACCCCATAGATTGCATTGATGTTGAGATACCAGCCTGAAGCCGAGACTTTATGTTTTTGTTGTATTTGGATGCTGGCTATAGGCCAGATTACATGATGTTGCAAATACATCATGCCAAATTTTTTCTAGAATGAGAGGCTTATGGAGATGGGTTAGCCTGTCTCATGTCGGTAACATCGCTGCTAAGGTGGGATGTTACAGAAATCTCATCGGAAAATCAAATAGAGAATAATACATTATCTCATATATATCTAAAAGACTCACTGAAATGATTAATCATGATGATGCTTTTATTACTTTACCAGGTGGGCTAGCCATGTTGGAAGAAATATTTACAGTTGCGTCATGAGTAAATTTGAACATTCACCGAAAATCTATTGGACTACTTAATGTATATTATTTTTTTCAATTTTCTTTTAGTATTTCTGGAGGACGCTAAAAGACTTGGGTTTATTTCAAAATCGGTAAAAGATATTATTCTCGGGTTTATTTCAAAATCGGCAAAAGATATTGTTCTTACTGAAGGAAAACTTCTGAATTAATCAACCAACTGTTAGCTTATGAACCAAGAATCGACCCAATTCTTTCAAAATTGGACTAGTCAGATAACGATTGTGGGAAGAAGCATAGAGTGGACTTGAATCTTAATCTGAATTTTTTTTGTTAAATAGTAGTGTTGTTGTTCAATTGTCTTTTCCACACTAATCAGGTGATATCTTCTAAACGCTACTTCTTCTTATTCAGACATTAGGGACAATATCTCAATTTGGTAAGGGGGAAGAGACAGTTGACTAGATAGTTTTCATTTTTGTGAAAAAAATATTTTTATTTGTGTGTTATTATTTTGGAAAAAAACAATTTATTTTATTTTTATTTTTTATTATTTTGTGTGTAAAAAAAATATATTTGTGTTGATTTTTCTTTTGTGTTTTTTCAAAAAAAAAACACATACAAACCAACAATAAATTTTTTACTAACGAAGTGAAATTGTTATTCAAAAAAATAATTTAAAGAATTTTCACTCCTGAGATGCATCTCAATGTAATTCATAACAAGTTATTTTTGTTTATTTCTTTTTCAATTATTTCAATTTTTGAATTCTCCATAATATTGATTAAATTTGATCTTCATATGCTCATTTGACAGGTATTATTAACATACACGGTAATATATGATCGTGAGTTGTAAGTGAAAATTTTGTAATATTTAGTTCTCTAATTTGTTGGAGGTAGCACCTAAAGGCATGGGAATTTGGGTTTTTATTTTAAAAAACTAACCAAGATTTTAATTAGTAACTGGACATTTTGTCTTAGCAAGCAATGATTATTCGCGTAAAATATTAGAGCTTGAGTTGTTTTAATAACTAAAAAAAATGTGAATAAGTTCGATTTTGTAGCCTCTCTAACTCGAGCAATTAATTCTGTATGGGTATTTTAATGCTTAGTGTTCTAAAGCTAACTGGTTTGGGAATCTAACATCCCCCTTTCGGAGATGCTACCGGCAGGGAATAGATTGACCTATCCTTTTGGGCCTCTGACTTTCTAACTATGATCAACACTACTAATCTCATCTTAAATATAAACTCATGGACCATTTCTTAACTTATCGACATAAAATGTATTTCAATACTCATAACCATGTACAAAATAACATTACACTTAATAACATTATCATTGACACTTTAACTTCTTACACACACAATCTATATTATACACAAAGTCTGATACATGACTTTACATCGACTATAACTGAATTGTGTCTCTGACTTGACATCATGGACCTAAATATTGGGATGTATGCCCTAGATCTATATGAAATGTAAACAAATTTATATATTTTGAAAGAAAATGATGCATTATTCATTTATCAAAGTGTTTGTTTAAATTTCGCATATTATAAATTTTCATGAATACCCTAGATTACTTATGTGCCTTTAGACTTAGTATATGAGTGTCATACACAAGAGGATTTAATTCTGAAGTTAGTAATCTTAAATAGTCCATAAAGACCAAACAAAGCGGGTACTTTGTTTGTGGTATATCTATAGCTGCGGTCCATTCTATATTTGTATGGCGACCTTGATCCGGGATCGTCCATGTCGAGACATGAGAATTGAGGTACCTTGTATGATGTGATCATATAGGACTGAACCCAGATGGAAATGACATTCTTATAATATCCTTAAACAAAGAAAGTCATTTTGATTTACTAGATGGTCATATATGGATTGATCTTAATCCTGAGTGTAATACGAACTCCTGCATGGCAGACTATGTCCTTTGATTTATAAAGGTGAGGTTGGTATAGCAGTCTCGACCAATAGCTACGTACTTTGGGGGTATGGTCTGTTGTGTAGCTGGGAATATTTTACATAGATATCGAGTTCACTCCTTTTTGCGAGAAGTAGAGGAGTACATTCCTTAAGGGTTGATTCGGTACTTGAACAGTTTGAGCGCTTAAATCTTTCTATTACGAATAAAAAGATTAAAATTCATAATGGTTATGAATAAAATGTATAAATAAATCGTTAATTAGGGAATCAATAGTACTTAAGGTATAAATAATTATAGGGGTATAACAGATATTATAACCCGACTCTAATTACGAGATACTCGTGTAGGGTCAAGTTTTATGTAGTGACTATATCGATGGACACCGACTTGATTCGGTTTAATATATCATCTACGGCAATGAGAGTGCAACTTCGGGTTTTTAGTGGAACAACTCGGAGTTAATAATTTGGAATATTTAATAAAGAGCTTAATTAAAATTTCAAGATTATTGGAGCTCGGAACTGTAGGTCCATTTGGTCCCCTTGCTAGCTTATTATACTATATTGGATTTAGTATACTTGGATAGTCCAATTATATACTCACATATGAATAAATATTATTAATATATATGATTAATAATATTATTTGTCACACTTGGAACTATATTTTAAAAGTTAATATATGATTTTAATAATTATATGATAATTATTAAATGAATTAAATTAAATTATATTTGATATAATTTAATAAGGTTAAAGTTGTAATTTCTAATTATTGGGTTTTGGAAACCCTTGATTTAATTTGGACGTTACAAATCTATAATGGTATTAATCTTTTTGATTTTGTAACGTCGTTGGCTTTATGGAAAGTTAATTTTGTTGTTACAAAATTAATGAAAAAAATAAAAATTATTCCTTATTTTTTTAATGCTTGGCCGATTATGTGCATGGGTGAAGGGAAAGGATTTTGTTTGTTTTGTCAATAAATAACCCTAGGTATAAAAAGAAGATTTATTTTTCTTTTTGCCTAAGCCTCTCATTTTTGAACCCTAGAGACCTTTTATCTTCTTCTTAATCCTCTCAAAAGTTGAGAAAAATAAAACTAAAGAAAAAGAAGAAAAAAATACAAAACATAAGTGTGATTTAATCTCTAAATAGTTTAGGGATTAATTTATGAGTCTTGCCCACACACGTTTCCGTTGGTAACGAGATATAGTTCGGAACACTTTATGGTGTCGAACAAATAATCATATTCATCTTATTCTTGTATGTACTCGGCAGTAAGATATTATTTTGCTCATTGCCGCCCCTTTACTTGGTGAAACGGAACTCAGTTTGGTTTCGTTTTAATCCAATTTTTTTGGAACATTTTATGGTGTTTTAGGGCTGTGTTTAGGCTACTTTCAAGTGGAAAATCAGAACTAAAACACAGCCAATATTCGCGCATTTCAAGGGCTGTTTCGACAATGCACTGTGTGCGTATCGGGTAAAAACAGTCCAATTTTTATTCGATTGTTCGAGGCTGTTCGGGGACTGTTTCGTGGCTATTTCGGGGCTGAAATTTTGTCTAAAACTGAAGGAAAATTTTAGTGGTGGTGGCAGTAACATTCGGCCACTCAGTGGGAAGGGAAGAAAAAATTTTCAAGTTCGATCTGCGTGCCTAAGACGTTTTCGATGCATAAGGAAAACATTTCCTGCACCAAATATCCTAGTGACTATCATCAGTATCCATCCTCTCGAGCCCGTCCTCTAGGTATACATGTAAAACAGAAACACTGAGTGTGGGGGGTTAGATCGTTTGAACGACCTGTGTATGGACTGTTAAAAATGAGAACTGAAATACTTATGAAACGTTCATTAATCTGAAATCAAAATCATCTCAAGAAAACTGATCTTTTCTGAAAATTCTTTCTCATCTGAAAACACATCTCTTTCTACAAAAAATTTCTGGAAATTCTTTTTTTTTCCTGTAAGATCTTGGGAACTTCTGTAAAACTAAATTCTTTCTAAAACTCTTTCATAAAACTGTTCTGCTGAAAGTTTTTCATAAAACTGTTCTTTCTGAATCTCTTTTATACAACCATCATTTCTGAAAACTAACTTTCTGAGGATCTGTAGAAAGCCTGACGCATAGGGGCACGTATCGTCTTCCCCTCATACACCTAACTAGTAGTCTTGGAGTATTACGTATCGTCGTCCCTCAAGCCACTTAACTAGAGTCAGGTGTGAAAATCCATGTCATTGGGGCGTTACGTATTGTTGTCCCTTAATGCATGCCATCATCATGTCCTTGAATCTAGGATCTAGGGGCATTACGTCTCACCATCCCCCAAGCTCTGAAACTAGGATCTATGGCATTACGTATCGTCATTCTCCTAGTCCTGATCTACATGTGCACATGTTTGTAACCGTCAATTTCATAAATCACATCTGAGGTGGGTTTTTCCCCATGCCTCCAAAAATCACAAATCCAGGCTTTTAAAATCAAAACTTTCCCAGACATTCTTATTCATAAAAGTAATTGGAAATAAATTTGGCTAATGCCCTAAAGTGCTTAAAGTAAGTCTCGAATAAAAAAAATTAAGTGATATCAACTTGAAAAAGAAAGGTCCACTCGCAGATTAAAAACTATTGGCAAAAATTCTGGATGCGACTAAAGAGATTCATGTGGAAAATCTAGTATGCCCTATATTCGAGTATGGTTAGCAAATATAAACTATAAGCTAATCATGGTCATAGATAAAATGGATGCTCATGCATGTTTCATACGTTTCGGGATAGCTAACCTGTTAACTGACTTTAAAATCTTACGATGAAACTGAAATGGGATGAAACTGGTCTTGCTGGGCATCACGGCTTCAGGTCTTGCACGTCCCGACACTTACATGATCAAACTGAAACGGATAGCAATTCTTGTTACGTGTTGGGATGCTAAGTGTGCCGTGTTATGACTCTCACCTGATCAGACCTGTGGTAGAGAGCTTCTGCTTGTTATACGTCGCGACACCAAGTGTTTCACGTCATGACTCTCACATAATCAAACCTGAGGTAGAAAGCACCTTCATTATCTACGTCGCGACATTAAGTTTTGAGCGTCGTGATACCCACACTACTTGACCTAAGGCAGAGAGCATCTCATCATCTGAGTCGCGAAGCAACATTAAGTATTGAGCATCGCGACACCCACATGACCTGACCCAAGGCATAGAGCACTTTCTTGCTATACGTCGCGACACAAGCACTTTGGCATCGTGACGCTCCCCCGATTTCAAGGCCAAGCACTAATTCTTCAATGACAATTACCAAAAGCAATCCCCTATACTATCATCCAAACTTCAACTCAACGTAACATAAACTCATTTCACATCCTCAATCAAACACAACCTATTATTCTAGTACCATCAATTCTCAAAAAATAATCCCTCAATATATTCATACACATAAAGACTTCATTCCATGCTAATAATATCATGACACCCTCCAAAATGTATGGTAACTACACTATCAATGCCAATTAAACAAATCCAAACCCTATGGTATGCAAGTATGAATTTGGGGTTTTATTTTCTTTGTCCAAAACTGAGAAATAATGAAATAAAAAGAGTTAAATGCTTACTTTATGTGCTTTGGAACTTGAAAATCATCACCCTTTCATCAAAACTTCCATGAGAATGAATAAAATTGGAAGAATTTCCTTAACCGTGAGAGTTAGAAGCTTACTTTTTTGGCTTGAGAAAGAGATGAGTGGATAGTCCTTTATTTATAAGGAAGAGGCTGATTTTCTTTGTAATAATATGAATGGTTAAGATTGTGCCACATCACTCAATTCAAGATTATACCTGAAATTTACTATAGTAGATAAGGTAATCATAATTTTTGGCCCACTTATGAATTGAATTTAGAAAAATTTCCAACATGGAAGTTGTAGTTCTTGATCTTAGATTTCCGATGATATAAAATTCATAAAGTCGGAGATTGTGTGAAAATGTTATGGTGTAAATACCAAGGATTATTTGGAGCGGAATTGAAAGTAAATTTCACATCGGAACTATAAAGGACACATCAAATATCCGAAATATAATTCCATACGTGCATACTCAGTTGAGAATGATTTATATCATGTATTATGCCATCTATAACATAGTAGTCATCGGAATTACCATGGTGTTACATTTTCCCCCCCTTAATTAGGATTCGTCCTTGAATCCCCTTTAAAGTTGAAGCTCCGGGATTATGTTGTTTCATTGGCCACCAAATTTCAACTGAATGTATTCTCATAACTAACTATGTTGTAAACTATTATGCATTATCTGGGTTCTAACTTAACTAAGATCTCCACTATGCGGTTCGTTTACCATTTGGCTAGTGAGCATACGTTACTCTTTGTCTTGTCTTAATATATGCTTCATGCATAGTACTTCTTGTTATGTTTGTACATGATGCTCCAAAATTTGTGGGCTCTAGTAAATAATCCTTTGATTTCTTGACTGAGAGGTAATTCCTTGTCCTCATTCCATGTTCTCTAACTCGATTATCTGCGTGGTTATCAGTTCTAAAATTGATACTATATTCGTGGCCTGCCATCCCACACATCTTAGTTCCACTATTGTTTAAAACCTTGTATATCTCTTGCCATGATAATATCATTTCTTAAATATCACTTAGAACTTCTGTTACCCTTCACGTTTAATGTACCACCATTGTACTTTGTACCACAGCCAATGATCTTCGTTTTCCCTCACTCTGAGTATATCCCGGGTTCTTCACTTCTTTTTATAATATAGAACCTTTAATGCTCTCTCTAATAAGTAACGTTATATATGTTCGGTCAAGTGCCACAGTTTCTCCACTATTATTTGAATCTACTTCGAAAACTTCGTTATTAAATATAAAGATCGATTACATGAAAAACTATTGCAGTACTAACTCCCTAAGAAGACTATGTTACTTAAAATGCATTACTTACAATAAAATCCATAAATAGTATTTACTACATATATCCTTCTCACTTATCTTGCCTTTTTTTAATTTGATATTTCCGAGTCCCTGGATATACTAGTATTCTCTATGGTTAGGCTTCTTCATGTTCTACCTTAACTATGGGATAATAATATTTACGAGAGTAATCATTGTCGCCATCAACAATGATTATATTTGATACTTCCTTAGCTCCACATGCTCGATCTGATCTTAGCATTCCTTCTCATAAATTAACTATTTAACTCTATATTTTCTCATTGCCAAACTTCAATTGCTTATTAGCTTCATCTTTCAAGTTCTCCTATCTCTATTTATCTGTGGGGCTTTGGACCTCATATTTCATGGTCAAATTCTTCAGGAACAAGGAATATATATTAAGCTTAATTGTACGTATACTTGTGCTTAAACTATATTTCTTACTATTCATGTTGACGTTAGCGACTCGGTTTTGGTTAATGTTCATACTCTTTTCATATCTCCAAATTCGTTGCTAGTATAAATCTGGTTAACCATTTTTTACAATAACTTGCTCTCTTTGCCTTATTGCACTTTAGGTTATCCCACTTTCAGTTATTCCCATAGTTTTATTTTGTTAAGTTCTGTCCTGATCTCAACCATAGCTATATATCTGATTTTCTTGGCTCTTTTTATGTTACACTTCAATAAAATTATTTCAAGTCATCCTAAGCCTCATTTATAACGATGCGCTGTGAAGCGAAACATATGGGCTAATCTCATATCTTTCCTTCAATATATATTTAATAGAACTTTGGTCTTATACTAGTGCCTAAGGCTTGCTGTTATGCCTTTCTTAGGATATTCTATTGATACCTTTCCTCCTCAATTTCTAAATGGAAAAGTTTTTTGCTATATGTCTTTAGTCATATCTAACGTTGTCACTCTCTTATTCCTGTCATTGTTTGACTAATGCTCATTCTTTTCATTGTTTTATCTTGACAGTACCTCATTCAAATCTTTACTTAGAGTTATTTTCCTCTTCTCTTCTGCTCTCATATTATATCTGAAGGTTCCATATTTTATGTCTCGGTCTTCTTATACCACGGATTCACTTGTTTTTGGGAATATCTTCAGGATGAACTGAGGTTGTCTAACAAGGGTTGGGAGGGTGGGGGATGTCTTTTTCGGTTACGGTGACCTTACTAGCCTGTAGTACACATGTTGTTCTTCTATAATCATAAGATTCCTTTATTTACATATCTGATATTGGGCTCCCACACTAAGGTAATATGGCTAGGAACTATTGAATTACCTCCCGTAACTTTATTTCTGATTCATTCATATTATTTGTCAGACAATCTCTTATTGAGAACCTCCTTAAAGTTTCTGCTCTCTCAAAATCCTACCATACTCCCTTTGTTACTCTTCCTTTCGAAGTTTATTTTGTTACTTAAATTTCCTACCTATCTTAGTTTCTTACACCTCTTAAGTCATAACTTCTCTGGAAGCTCCATATTTTATGACAAGTTGTGGTATTACTACTGTACATTTGGTTTGGGTGTTGCTCTCTCTAGTTCCTTGCTCTTTTGAGCTTTTACTTTCTTGGAGGCTATCAGTTCTATAATAAGGCAGGTTATCACTTTTAGATTTGGATAAACTTACTGTGAACTCGAATTATTATATTTCATACAAAATATTACTTTTTTGTGATTCTTATCTAGGTTTTGTTGAACTTCTTGATTCGGCTATATTGTTGTTTTAGTGATTTATTTGTCCTATCAGATGTAATTCTTTACTTGTTCAAATCCTTACTGGGCTCTAAGTTGAGGGGTGAATACATGAATTCCATAGAGGTCTGAGAATGCACATTACTGTTAATTGTTGGTTTGGTTAGGTGTCTATATATTTACTAGAGTAAGGCTACTGGAAAGAATAATTATCATTTGTTCTGTTGTTCTCCGTATCGACTTCTTCATACCTTAGGGTTCTATAATTTTATCAACTATTCGGAGGTCTCCACTTACGTTACTGTCTTCACAGTATGTTATCTATGTTACTATATGTACTGAACTTCCTTATTATTTCCGAATTTTTCTATATTATTTATTTCCATAACATATCCCTTGGCTCTAAGAGGTACTACTAAGATTAGTGAGTGTTTATCCTCATGGAGTTCTACTTTAATTGTAGGCTTCATCTACGTCACCTGACTTAGAATTTGTACCAATCCCTTTCTGCTAACTCCTTAGTGTCTCCAATCTATTGAGTATGTTTCTTACGTTATTATGGGTTTCTACTATATTTGGTCTATTCTATGGACTTTTACTAGTACTGTAAACCTCGTGCTTATTTGCCTAGATTCGTGAATTATGTTATGTTTTTTTTCTAACTTCATAAACTTCCTTTGGCCTTTTCTAGGTGATCTATCACTCAATATTTTATATTTCTGTCTTAAGGTATACCATCGTCGGGCTTTCTTATGGTTATCCTTATCTATAATAGTAAGGATGTGGTAAGAATTTCACATCTCAACGGATGTCAGCGTTCTCATTCTAGTATATTATGCCCTAATAGAGTCTATTACTCATGTAAGATTGGTATGAGATAGACTCTATTAGGATAGTTTCCTAAATCGGTATTACTGAAGGGTTAGGATCTGAATAGGTTAGGGCCTTATCTATATCAGATTCCTTGGTTAAGACAACTAATTATTTTTCGACATTCATTCTATTTTCTTACGAGCCTGGGTTTTGGTGTCCAGAATCTTTACGTCCTTTTATGGTATCTCAAGTCTATTAGGAGTTTCCACAACTAAATCAGATTTCTTGCTTCTTTTTATCTTTTTTACTATCCTTCATTACTCGAAGGAACTTGCTACCTATATGAGGTACTCAAAGGTTATTGAATCTACTTGAAAGAATTTTCTAAAGAGGGAAGGAATCTTACTTAGGTCTACCTGATATTTTTATTCTTGCTCAGGCTTAATATATTCTCATTAATACTATAAGCTCTGACATTTTTTTATTATCTAATTATGTATCTCTACCTCTTACTGCCTCTGGTTGCTTTAAGCATATGTACATCATTCCTTATTTTCTTATGGCTTTTTATTTTTAATCCTCCCGAGTGGATATTCTTAGAAATTTACTATCAATTTTCATAACTTGCCCTGAATTTCTGATAGTAACCCAAGATGGCTACAGAAGCATTCTCAACTGGGACAAGGATTATAGTCACTTTCATTAGGAAGAATATTCATATAGCTTTGGGAATCCTTACTAACCTTCTATAGGACTTGAGGACGTACTAGAGAATCGGATATTGGAGAAATAGTGCCTTGCATACTAGTATCCCGAGCATATTACACATCCAAGATCCTAGCCCTCTACCCACTGCAGTCACTGACTCCCTCGACTATGCTCTGATACAAACTTTGTAACATCCCCCTTTCGAGATGCTACCGGTAGAAAATAGGTTAATCTATACCCTTGAGCCTCTGACTTTCTAACTATGATCAATACTACTAATCTCATCTTAAATATAAACTTACTCATAGATATCATTGCCCAACTCATCGACATAAAAGTATTTTAATACTCATAACCATGTGCATAATAACATTACACTTAATAACACTGTCATGGACACTTTAACTTATTACACACACAATCTATGTTATACATAAAGTCTGATACATGACTTTATTTCAACTCTGACTGAATTTTATCTCTGACTTGACATCATGGACTCAAGCACCCTAGTGACTACCATCGGTATCCATCCTCTCGAGCTCATCTTCGGAGTATCTGTAAAATAGAAACACTGGGAATGGGGTGTTAGATTGTTTCAACGATCTAGTGAGTGGACAGTTAAAATGTGGAATTGAAATACTTATTAACATTCATTGATCTAAAGTAAAAATCATCTCAAGAAAACTGATCTTTTATGATAACTTTTTCTCATCTGAAAACACATCTCTTTCTGGAAAACTTTTCTGGAAATCCTTTTTGTTTGTAAAACCCTGGGATCTTCTATAAAACTGAATTCTTTCTAAAACTCTTTCATAAGCTGTTATGCTGAAAGTCTTTAATAAAAATGTTCTTTCTGAATCTCTTTTTTAATCTATTTTTTAAAAAACATCATTTCTGAAAATCATATTTATAAGGATCTGTAGAAAACTTGACTTATGGGGTCGTTACGTATCACCGTCCCCTCATATGCCTAACTAGTGGTTTTGGAAAGTTACGTATCGTTGTGCCCCAAGCCACTAAACTAGAGCCAGATGTGTAAATCCATATCATTAAGGCGTTACATATCGCCATTCCCATTGCATACCATTATCATGTCCCTGAATCTATGGTCTATGGATGTTACATCTCGCCGTTTCCCTAGCCCTGAAACTAGAATCTAGAGGTGTTATGTATTTTCGTCCTCCTGGTCCTGATCTACATGTTCACATGTTGGTAACCGTCAATCCCATAAGTCACATCTGATGTGTGTTTTTCCCTCATGCCTCCAAAAATCACAAGTCCATACTTTTAAAATCAAAACTTTCTCAAACATTCTTATTCAAAAGTAACTGAAAAAAAAAAACTTGGCTAATGCCCTAAAGTGCTTAAAAGTAAGTCTAGAATCAAAAATAATTAAGTGATATCAACTTGAAAAATAAAGGTCAACTCACAGATTAATAACTATTACCAATTATTTTGGATGCGACTGAAGATATTCCTGGAGAAAAGCTAGGTCATCTTGTATTCGAGTATGGTTAGCATATATAAATTAGAAGCTAATAATGGTCATAGATGTAGTGGATGCTCATGCATGTTGTATACGTGTCGGGATATCTAACATGTTGATTGAGTTTAACATCATAGGACGAAATTGAAATGGGATGAAACTGATCTTACTGCGCGTCGCGACTCCAGGTCTTTCTCGTCGCGATGCTCATACGATCAGACTAAAATAGTGAGTATTTCTTGTTACGCATCGTGACGCTAAGTTTTCCGCATCGTGACTCCCACATGATTAGACCTGAGGAAGAGAGATTTTTTTGTTCCGCGTCGCGACGCCAAGTGTTATGTATCGCGACTCTCACCCTCAAAATCCACATCGTGACACCAAGTGTTGAGTGTCTCAACACCCACACGACTTGACCCGAGGCAGAGAGCATATTATTTTCCGCATCGCGACACTCATACGTTGAGAGTTAAAGCTTACGTTTTTGGCTTGCAAAGACATGAGTAAATGGTCCATTATTTATAGGAAAAACTGATTTTTTTTTTTTAATGAGATGAGTGGTTAAGATTATGCCACATCACTCAATTAAAGATTATACCCGAAATTTACTGTAGTATCCACGGTAATTGCGATTTTTGACCTATTTCTCATTCAAATTTGGAAAAATATCCAACACGAAAATTATAGGTCTTAATCTTAGCATTCCGAAGATATAAAAGTCATAAACATAGATCATATGAAAAGATACGACCCACACACTAAGAGTTGTTTGGAGTGGAATCGAAAGTAAATTTCGCTTCGGAACTTTAAAGGACACATCAAATGTCTGAAATGTAATTCCACAATGGCATACTCGGTTGAGAATGATTTATTTCATGTATTATGTCATTTACAAAAGAGTATTCATCGGAATTACTGGGGTGTTACAAGGAATCACTGGCTCAAAGCTCATTACAAGGGTTAAAGATGTATTATTAAAAAAAAAAACAACTAGTTTGTATATAAATAAACTAACATTGCCAAAATGTATGAATTCTGATATAACTCTAGGATAAAAAAAATTACTCTCTTTTAAACAAGACTTGTAAATATTGTGGGCATAATGAATTGATTGATACTTTTTCTTATGGGTGTATGGAAGAAGGGTAACAAGTACAAGAGAATTTGCTTATTTGATAATTTAGAAAGAAATAAAGTAATTACTAACTTGGATAAGGATTTTTCTTTTTAGTTTTCGCTTAAATTATTAGGAACTAGTAATATGCTAATTGAGCGGTGTGATGAACACTAAAAAATATACTTTGATAAAGAGAAAGTAATCATTTTACATTTATAGTTTCATTAGTCCTCTTAATTTAGCATATTTGTAAAATAATAATTAAATCTATGTTTTTGTGATTTTTATTTCTTATGTAGGTGAAATAATACTTTGTATGTTATAACTAGAAAAATGGACATGACATTTAGATTTTAGAGGCTATAAATTTAAAAGAGCGTTCTAACAGTGTACAAATTCAGTTTTACGTAATTTTTTATCTTGGCCGTAACGTTTTACTCTGATATCAGATTGAGATAATTCCAAGTCCAGATGAAAGAAAACTAAAATATCTACAATTTTACTCTATATAAGATTTTTTAGTTCTGACGTTTTCAAAACCCGAAATTGATGAAAAATCCAGAATATGTTATATATAATTATTAAAAATAAAAACACACACACACACACATATATATATAGCCAATCCACCTTTTGGTAATAAATAGAGGTGTTGCGATGCAATGCTAATATATTAAATGCAATACAATTATCAAAGAACGAGGTGTTGAGCACCTCTTGCTATAAATATAGGTGCCCAATACCCTAATTCCTCGGCTCACTTCATACTTCTCTTTGAGAATTTATGGAGTTCCAGCTCTTGTGTATTTTATTTTTCAAGTTTTGTTTTAATTTCTTTTTCTTTTTTTTTTTTTTACTTTCAGTAATAAAATTATGTAAGTTTTTATTCAAATCGTGAGTAGTTAATTCCATCTTGTTGAGGTAAATGGTGAAGCTCTTAATATGATAATATAGATTAATCTTACTTATATTATAATATATGAATTGTAATCTAAAGACAAATATGTAATTTAAATATGGACTAATTATTGACAAACTTTGTTACCGTCTTTATGGCTGATTTTATAAATTTGACATAATTGAGTACCTAACTGAACTTGTTATAGACAAATATTATCATTACCTATATGGTTGGTTTTATATGTTTTGACATAATTAATTCCAAAAATAAATTAACTGAGTAATAATGATAATTATTTATTATAAAAGTAAAATTTCTCTAAATTTGAAATATCAATAGTGGATCCCCTAACCTCATCATTTTATTTTATTGTTGTAATCCAATTTAAAATTCACCTCCAACAATTCAACCTTTTTTTTTTTTTTATTAAACGAATTGTTATTTTATTTTACTAAATCTATTCCTTGTAGATTGACCTCAGACTTACCGGGTTATTTTATTACTTCGACACTCTTATACCACTTTGTGAGTGTGACAGTTGCCTTTGTAAATATACATTTAACTTGAAGTATGTAATTCTTTAAGGATTATATCCTTTTAATATACCATATGAACTCAAAATTTATAATTTTTCACTTTAAGAAATATATCCCATTAATTTGTGTGTATCCTAAAAGACAAATATTAAGGAATATATCTTCTAATAACACACCCAATAAATATAAAATTTTACTACAATTATGACTCAAAACCAAGACTTTAGTCCACCACCACAATCACACAAAGCAAAGCATGCACGAATTATAAATTAATCCATATAGACTCAATTTCAGTTAAACATACTCACAACCACTTCCCACTAGGCTCCTTACGTGAGAAGAATATTTGTCTTTTCAATCCTCTAGTACCCAAAGCAAACAAATTATCCTACATACGTTAGGTAAGTAAAAAAAAAAAATGCATCTTCATATAAAATCATGTTGTTGTTCACATCACATCTCTATATTTTAAAAAATACTCAAAATACCATTCCTTCCAAATTTTAATTAAATTTGGATAACTAAAATTAATGACAAAAACTTTTTTTACAACAGAAAATTAAAACAATTTAAATTAAGAAGAATCAACCATAAATAAAATTATTTTATTTCTATTATTCAAATTAATATTGTAATTGTTAATATATTTTGTATAAGGGAAAATAATTGAATATTAAAATAAAATAATTTTTAATTTTGGAAAATTACTGTCATTTTCTAAATTTTCTAATTTAATTAGAGAAATACTTCATATATTTTTATTTATTAGAAAATTTTAAATTTTAAATTAATTAGAGAAATGGTTCACAAATTTTTTATTATAATTTAGTGGTGATTGTATATAACATACAAAAAATATAATATGAAAGAAATAAAAAGTTAACAATTATAAAAATAATAAAAAATTAATAATTTTAATCACTTAGAAATTAAATTTAAATTTTTATTAAAAAAATATATAATTCACATATTTTGTTTACAAGTTTTTGTAATTAATGTTAATTATCTAAATTGAATAAGGGTAAAATTATAAAGTTATATTAATATTTAAGTGAGAGGGAATTGTTGATGTATTTTACAAAATATAAAAATATAATGAGGTATTGAGTCAAAATAAAGATATGTAATGAGCATTTACCCTAATTCATGTGTTAGAAATTTTCCTTGAAAAGTCAGTCCAGTCAACCCATGTGTAAATCCTAATCCATCGTAAAATAACCTGAAGAGAGCGACATGTGTACCAATGAGTATTATGGGTGTATAAAAAAATAATTGGAATTGAAAAATCAAATTAAACCCAAAAAATCGAACCGAAGTGACAATTTTTTTTATTTCAAAAATATTTTTTGATTTTTTAATTAAAATCCAAACAAACCGATTTAGAATAATTTTGTTAACTAAAAAAAAATGAACTGAATCGAATTAATTGAATAATTAAAATTTTAAAATTTTTTAAGTCTAATCATGTTGTTATTTTATAATTATATTTGTTACATTATTTAATTTATTTGTTGCTTAGTCATAATTAATTTCATGAAATATTTGTAATTTTTTTGCTTTGGTTTTTATTCTTTTTATTTTCCTACATTTTAAATAATTTAAATAATGATTATATCTTATGAAAAAAATTTATTGGTGCAGTTATTATGATTAGAAGAGTTACAATGTAAATAAAATTAAGTCAATGGTAAAGTCAATGATTGTTACTAATTTTTTTAATTTTCTTAATTTTCTTATTACTATTATTAAGAAATTGGAAAAAAATGAATTCTACCAAATCGAACCGATAATTAAAAATAATTATATTTTTAAATAAATAACCAAGTGATTACTTATTTCTTAAAAAAAAAAATTGAATAATTATAATTATAATTTGTTTGTAATTATATCGAACCGTTCCCACCTCTATTGAGGATTGTGTCTTGGCCACGTAAGTAAAAGATGATCTTTTTAGGAGTAATAATTATTTTTATTGATGATATTTATTAGCTTGCTAATAAAATCGGTGAGGATACATGAGTGACTCTGAATTACCTTGAATTTTATAGAGTATTAGACAATTTCTTAAAATAGATATCTTATCGATAAAAGATTAAAAAAAATAAATATATTAAAAATTAAAATTTCTCTGGATTCAAAACTCTAATTTTGTGTTAAATTTGAATGCTTCAACCGGGGAGGAAAAATAAAAATATTATTTTTCTAAATTGGAATGAAATATTACCTGAAGTCATGTTATTTGATTCCCTTGGTCTTATCTCATTCAACAGCTTTTTTTCAAACAACTTTATTTATTTTTTAAATATTTTCCTCTCTTATAATTACTACCACCACCAGTCTATTTTCAACACCATTAATCCATCACTTGTACCATCACCACAACCACACAAATACGATTTACAAATTAATCCACCAGAATTTCAATCATACATACTCACAGTCACTTCTCACGCGGATAGATTCTTTATGGAGATAAAATTACGAGGGAATATAAGTATTTTCATTCCTCTATACTCAAAGTAGATAATTGTCGGGAAAATCTTTTATGCAACGGTGATACCACGTCATTCATGTAACAAGCTAATCATCCACTGCCACGCGTGTTAAAAAGTAAAAAACAACTAAAAATAGGTAAAGAAACTCTACATGTCAGTGGATGATTGGCTTGTGGTACCACGTCACTCATACCACTGTTGCACCAAAGAACCTCTCCCTCGAAGGAGGGCTAAACCCAAAAAAAAGGCACCTTCATATGGAATTATGTTATTGTTTACATTTCTTGAGGAAGTTTTCTATGAACCCATTTGAGAAAAAAAAAATAACAGCAGAAAAGGGAGGCTAGATGTGAAAATGAAGTGCCTCCTAGTGCTTGAAGTACTAGAACAGTGAGTGTGTTGCACAGGAACTGCAGGTATTTTCCCCTCAAGTACCCACCTGACCAGTCTGCTGATTGTTTTTGGATACTCCTGCAAATTGTACCATGTTTCCTTTAGATAAAAAATTATGGTGCCAAAATTGCAACAGGATGGTGAAGGTTTTCTTACCAAGAAAGTAGGGGAGGCTAAGCACACCAACTCAACAATCTCAGTCTCTCGTGGTTCTTTCATTGAACTTCACATGTCACTGTTTCACAGTTGGTTTCAAGTTCTAAAATGCATTAGCTAATTGAACATCAAATATTCCTAATTTGTAAAAATGGGTATCAATCTATCAATCCTAAATCAAATTGTCATTGCTGTAAACAACCAAACAAATCTCAACAGCATTACAAACTTCAGCGGCCACTGTTTTACTTGAAACTCACATACAAGGACATGTTCCGCAGTCTAAGACTTGGTGATAAATGAATGCATGATCCTATCAAATCATCAAATCAAATGGAATTTATGATGACCTAGCCCATTTAATTTGTTTTGAAAGTCTTCTGTTGATTCGGACAGCCCTCCTCACCGTTTTGTTTTTAACTAATATTGTTAATCTACCCGAAATACCTCCAACTAATGAAAATATGTTTTCCATAAAGAGAAGTGGACCCTTTCTAATCCTACTTGTAAAATCTGCGTCAAAAAATCATGGTGAATGCTATGCTAATTCAAATCAAATTATCATAATTTGATATTTTCACAAAGCTCCATTTTTTTCCTCCGTTTCACATACTCTGAAACACTCTAAGTCTTGCATATATTTAATGTACCCACTCAGCCATACAAGCTCCATATCCTTACCTTCAAAACCCACCACCTCCTTAAGATATAGATGATTATTCTACAATCTTTGGATTCTGGGGTTATGATATTTGGTTTTTATGCTTTATGTGTGATGTGTCTATTCCATGTTGTCGTGGAGACAAAAGAAGAGCTAATGGAATTTCCATGTTTCAAATGTGTTTCAAGATTCATACAATTTCTTTTAACTGTTGATCATCCAATGAAATTAACTTCGGTGCATCAAAGAAGAAGCCAAAAATAGATTCAAAAGCCTTTAACTGTTCAAATCTGTTTTTCAGTTGAGAAAGAGCAATATCCACTATAACAAGAAAATAATATGTTCTAAATGATTATTCAACAGACTGTTGTTCCCTCTCATTACCATCAACTTCATCATAATGTCTTTTTCTAGCTATATGACGTTTAGTTTGAAAAACAGGTTCAATTTCCGAATCAAGTGCAATTTCTTTAACATCACGCATGGCAGAAGCAAAACCAGTTTCTCTGTAGTTTTCAAAAAGATAACAAGTGCTTCCAGTGCCTTTACAGCAACATCAAGACGCGTTTCTTCAGATTGTAATTTTTTGCTCACCATGTTAATCTTCAACAAAATGTCATACCAAATAACCAAACTTAATACAAAATCAAAACTGGAAAGTTCTCCTAATGCTAAACATCCTGCATCCCTACTCAATTGGGAATTCTCAGTAATTTCCACCAACGTAAACAAAGCATTTCTAACCTGGGCTACTTGAGATTTAATTGCTTTAACACTTTCAATGTGGCTTTCCCATCGAGTAGTTGACAATGACTTCAAAGTTAACCCATCAATATGTTCAAGCAAAATATTCCAACGCTTTGTAGAGTTGGAAAATACCGTATATATGCATTGACATGCTCCAAAAAAAGATTTTGTTTTAACACATGAACTTGCCATATCACAAACTACTAAATTAAGACAATGAGAACCACATGACATGTAAAAGGCTCTGAGATTTATCTCTAGCAATATTTTCTGAACACCTTGGTGTTTCCCTTTCATGTTAGATCCATTATCATAACCTTGTCCCCTCACATTATCAATATCAAGATCAAGAGACTTTAGGACATCTTGTAACTCTTTAAAAAGTCCTTGTTCTGATGTATTTTCCACACTTAAAAACTTCATGAAATACTCTCTTATATGTATTGACCTACTTGACAAGTCAATACATCTCAAAATTAAAGTCATTTGTTCCACATGACTAGCATCGGGAGTACAATCAAGAATAACAGAATAAAATTTGGCTTCTTTTACTTTTTTAATGATTGCGATTTTGACTTTTGAAGCTAAAGTAGCTATCAACTCATTTTGAATTTTATGGCTCAAATAGTGGTGATGAATCTCTTTATTCTCAATGAGTCGAAAATGCTCTTGCATTATTGGATCAAAATACTTGTCAATAAAAGATTCAATTTTAGCCAAAATAATAAGAGATAAAATCATCATACTTGGTGTGAGCTCCATTTTTATTGGCATGTGTCCGTGACAAAACAAGTTCAATTGAGTTGTAATCCTGCATGAAGATCTCTGTACAATTGGACTGTATTTTGGCTGTTGTGCATCAGACATGCGTTCGTGGTGCGTTCGGTGCAGTGTTCGAACGATTGGCGTTAATGCTGAGTTCGTGAAAGGGTTCGAACATGTGGCGTTAGTGACGCGTTCGTCTTCGGGTTCGAACGAGAATTCCAGAGAGCAAATGTTCGAGTCTCGTTCTTGTTGGGTTCGAACGGGATCATTCCAGAGAGCATCCGTTCGTTGTGCGTTCGATTGTCGTTCGAACGAGTCTTCACAGAAAGGGCGCGTTCGAGTAGCGTTCAAGTAAGCGTTCGAACGCGACTGCGATCTGAACGCGATTTTGGCCTGCAAAACCCTAGGTTGTCACCCTACCTATAAATATAACACTTAGCCGTCATTCCCCATTAGTTGAAAGAGCTGAAACACTTTTCCCTTGAGCCAAATCTCTCAAAGCTTTCAACTCTTATTTGATTCCACCATTGAAGACTTTTTATCTCATTGTCTTCTTCATTGATGGTGTGAATGTTTCTTTGATAAACCTTCAACACAACTTAACCCAAATTCCCTAAGCCTTTAGAGTTCTTTAGGAGGAAGTTTGGTAGTCGGAGTTCCGGCGTCATTGGTGATATAATCTACTCAGAGACTTCAGAGATTCTGAAGAAAACCGTGGGTCGCGGGCTTGAGGAGTTCCTTGAGTTCTTACAGTATTGAGGTACTTGAGTCGGTGGAGTTGCCACCATAGGTCTTGACCATCGCTGTAAGTTTTTCTCTATATAGTGGATTCGGGTGGTAGCCTATACCCGGAGTGGTTTTTTACTCGGAAGAGTTTTCCACTTCGTCACCAAAATCATTGTGTTGAATTTTGTGTGGTTTGATTTATTTTGCTGCTTTAATTCCTGCTATTGTTTTAATATTTTGCAGCATAATTTTATTTAATTGTTATTGTGGTTGCCTGTTAATTTATCCATAGTAACATTAACAGGACTTGTCCTGCTTATTGTTATAATTCCGCATATGGTCAGAACCTTTGTGTAAAATCGAATTTTCACTTGGTATTAAAATTATCAACACTAATTAACTGGAAATCTGGAATAAAAGCAAAACGTACAAAAAAAATAAATATAAATAAAAAATATAAATCTGCAATAAAAGCAAGCAAGCAGCGAAACGACAATTTATGTAAAGAAGAAATTAAACTTCACATTACCGAATGAGGTTAAGATTGAAGAATCAGCAAACCCTAAAGCAAGGCCTGGAATCATAAAGTAAACTTTGTTTGGGCAGTGGGCAGTGCACTGCAGAGGATGAATTGACTGGATGAGAGAAATTTATGGAACATAGATTATATATAACTAAAACGAGTGAAATTTACTATTAAGATTTAAAAAAAAAAAAAAAAAAAAAAAAGTGGAATTTATAATATGAAAGCTAGCTACCTGAATCAAATTGAAGAAGAGCTTCATGATATCGAGGAACTGAGGAAGGAACGGATCACTGTAACTCCAACAATCCCCAATTCTTCGTCGAACTGTCAAAGACAAAGTAAATGCTTTTGCCGTCAATTTGATTCAGCACCACAATCCACATAGTAATAGAAGAATGCCTTTTCTAAATATACTTGATGTATAAAGCACAAACGATCAAACATCTTTTCAAATTCCTCTCTCAAACAACAACTTAATTCATAAATTTAGATTGGAAAATATGCATATATATAAAGAACAATAAAAAAATGCCGATAATTTGATAATTTGATATTCAGGAATATCACATAAATATTTAAATGGGAAAAGAAAACTCTAAATCAACTCCTACTTGCTTCTGATTAATATAAAGCTCACAAAAAAAGCAAACATTTAAGTTTAACCTGAAATTGAAAATCAATAAAATATGATAATGAATGAAAAGAATCATACCACGTCTGCGAAAACAATTCAAGCTCCTTGAAAAAATTTTCTTTGCGCCGGTTATACTCTACAGCTGTCTGGACAATTAAAAAATAAAGAAAAAGTATTAACATCCGTTGAGATTTATATTCTACGCCAGTATATAAATTACGAAAAAATCACAGAAACAATGGTTTTCTAGTTTGGCCTGACTCACAATCCACATAGTAATAGAAGAAAGCCTTACTCTTGGTGCCCTTTTTTGGCCTTGGGCTCTGGACAGCAGCCCTTGTGGCACTGTCCAAGGGCCGGGCCTGGATTCAAACAATATCGGATTAGATCGAAGTTGACGTGTAGATAAATCATAAAAAGAGATTTATATTCCAGATGGAGCAAAATGGCATCAAAGTATTTATATAGCAGATCACAACTAGTGAGAATGATTCTAGCATATATTGACATCAAAATATCCATGTAACAGATTCTACTTAGTGGAAAAAGACTTCAGTTTTGCTTGTTTAGTTATGTGTCTTATTCCATGTGCACAAAGGTTGTTTAGAATGCTACTGTGAATACCAATTGCCTCTTCCTTTCCATATGGTGTGAACTTAAATACGCTTGTAAATCAATTTGATGCTTCAGTTTTCTTGATAACTTAGTTTCTATGTAAGTATATCTGGGTTAACTATCAATCCAGATTATGCAACCTGCACTTTTTCACCTATTGTTAACATATATTTAAAACTTATATATTCATTGTTGCAGGATATGTGCAGAAGGTAAGAGCTTGCAAGGACAATTTGGATAACGGCGAAGGTTGTTTCATTGTCAATTAGCATCAAGCGTTCGAATCCTGGAAATAGTCTCTCTACTCATTAGGGGTGTAAAGCTTCTGCCCTTTCCAGAAGCCTTCGTACACTAGGCTACCCTTTTAACCACCTGTACAATAGCCTGTTTGGCTATAAAATGCAATTGGAACTTCCTTTAGAAAGGAGAATTTGGATGACAAAAGCAAGGAATATATTTATAACTTTACCACAGAATGTATTCTTATCTTCATCAAGTTCTTTTTTTCTTTCTTTTTTGTGTTTTTTTTTTTATTTGGCAATCCTCTTCCTTGTATATCTCATCTCCTACTTCAGAATCTTTTGTTGAATGGATGCTTTTCAACTTGTGGGTTAAGGAATAAAAGGATAACATCAAATTGCCCTTATCCCCGACTTTGCAATATAAAATCATTCCTATAGGTATTATCCTATCAAAGCATATAGCATTCAATTGATAGTATAAGCCTATAAGGTTTTGAGCTTTCTTGATTAGGCATGTCAAACACGAACTTTCTCGAGTTTCAGTACAAGATTTCCAAGAATAAGTTTCTTAGGAAGCCATCCCGGTTGTTTTCTTCGCGAGACAGGCAAAATTCTAGCTTGTCACCTACTTTTCTGCCAAACAGAAATGAGATGAGACGAGTGTTCGATAAATTTGATTCCAACAAAGATGGCAAGATATCCCAGATGGAGTATAAAACCATATTGCGAGCTATAGGTCAGGCGAACATGATCAGTGATGTGCCAAAGATCTTCAAGGTTGTTGATTTAGATGGAGATGGATTCATTGATTTCAAAGAGTTCATGGAAGTGCACAAGAAGGGAGGCGGGATCAGAACTATGGACATACAGAGTGCTTTTCGGACATTTGATTTGAATGGTGATGGCAAGATAAGTGCGGAAGAGGTTCTGGACATTTTAGGGAGGCTTGGAGAGAGTTGTAGCCTAGAGGATTGCCGGAAAATGGTGAGGGCCGTTGACACTGATGGGGATGGCATGGTTGACATGGATGAGTTCATGACCATGATGACTCGTTCCATGAAGCTTGGTTAGATAAATTAAAGGAAGGGCTGCTTATGTTTAAAATTATTTACCAGAATTGTTGCTGTGATTCAAGTATTTTTAATGTATCTTTTTGCTAGTCTTTCCCCATTAAAGTGCATGATGTAGCTCTATGCATATTCTTTTAGCAGTGATTTTCAACATCTCGGTTTGTATTTGAACTTGAAATAACTCTTAACCGGAGAAAAGTGACCTTCCAAATTCCAGTTGAAGTTATAAGTGAAGAATCATGCATCAAGCAACAATTCACGAATGGACTTAAATTCGATGTTTGTACTGTGGGGTTTTTTTTTTAAATATAAATTATGATTGATAACTATTACATAATAATTTATATTTAACAAAAAATTAATATTACATTCTTCATATGAAAATAAATTTTCTAAATCTTCTCCCCTTAATTAGTGGAGATTCAATGCATGAAAAATGATTTAGATAAAACTTATTAAATTGTTTATCATTAATTTAGCTTTTGTATTGGTAAAATTCTTTGTTATTGATTTGTTTTCATGGGATGTTTCAAATATAATTAATGAAATTAGTGATTTTCATGTATTATTGATTTATTATAGGGTTATGCTAACAAGTGCCCTAAGGGCACTCATTAAGAATCTATATTTGGAAAGTTTTCACATTATTTTTTTGGGAAATATAGAAAATTATCAAAACATAAATTTCTTTTTCCTTTTTCCCATAAAAACTTTCCAAATATGGATTCTTAATGAATGCCCTCAGGGCATTTGTTAGCATTTCCCTTTATTATATTGATATGAGCATAATACTTGAATAAACATGATTAAAAAAAAATAGAATGGCACTCGTTAAGCATCCATTTAAGAAAAATTTTGATGGAAAAAGGAAAAAAAAATCATTAATGTTTGGATAATTTTTTCGTTCTCCATAAAAATGATGTTAAAACTTTCCTTAAATGGATTCTTAACGAATGCCCTAAGGGGACTCGTTAGCATAACCCTAGAAAAATAGTGCAATTTATAAATTTTGTTTGGAATAATTATTGTGCATTGCACGCATGAGAATGTTTTGGAAAAATACAAAATGATAAATTATATTCTCAATTCTCATGTCATTATTATTATAATTTTAAGCTTTCAAATAGATGAAGTATATGTGTGTGTATATATATAACATGAAATAATAACTCTAAAATGCACATTATATTACAATTAGTTATTGTAGAAAAAGGTGACAGAGATATAATTGTTGAAAATATTTTGTTTTGCCTTATTTCCTTATTATTGATGCATTGTGTCAAAGAAAGTTAGACTATATTATGTTAGTACAAATTTTCCTCATTTCAATTTTCTGTTTTCAATTTTTCCATAGTTTTCTTATATATATATATAACTTATTTGCTGACTAACATGTTATTTCTTTTTATTGACGAATTCGACCTCATATTTGCAATGCATGAATTGGACATTTCATCTCGAAAGCATTTCAAGTAATATGCTACAGTGCATGGAGAGGTTAAAATAACTATTAAGTGAAAAATGTAAGTATGCAGCAAGCGAAAAAATAATTTAAAAAAACCAACACATTAATTTTTTTTTTTATTTTTTTTTTTAAAAAGGAACTCGCACAACACATTGGATCCCGACTAGTTATTATTAAAACAAGCTTGATAAAAAGATTATGAAATGCTTTGCAACTTAGCACTACCCAAATTCTTAACTTATAGCCCTATATGGTTCGATAGAAAATTTCATTAAACATATAATTGTTTAGGCATCAACAGGAGCAGAGCATCAAGGCAGCGACCATCTCATTTCCAACTTCCGACAACTACCAATAACAGTTCCTTTGTTCACACTAACCCATTTAACTTCTCATAGATTTGGCATTTACATATAGAACCCTGATTCGGAAGGAATAACAATAACTATATATCATATAACTAATAAAGAGTTTCACCAGTAATCTCCACAGGAGCACTTGCCATCCTTGAAATGATGGAACCGCTTATTGTCCCTGACAATCAATTCCCTCCCAACAATCCTGGACATGATCTTGATGGCATTATGACAATCACCACAAACACGGAGATTCTTGATGATCCTAAGAGGTGTCCTAGCCGGAGTACTGATTAGACCATATGCTATTGCCAAACGCTCACTGTGATAGAGCAAGGCCTGCTCTTTCGCCTCCTGATCAATGTCATGAAGAACATATCTAGTATCAGGCACATAACTTGATTCCTTCATTTGACGCAACGCTTTCAATTTTTCATCATCCCTGAAAAGAGTAGGATTCCTAAACTCAGCAAGTCTATTCTTTCCATCAAGCATGCTGACCGCCGTAAGCTTCTTTGGTGGTGGTGTAGGGATCTTTTTAGGGTCAGCCTTTGATGGGTCAAGCTCAACCATTAACTCCTCAGCACGATCTTCCAAGTCAATATCCCCATGAATCCGAGCATAATTTCTCAAACCTTCCCAAACTTCTGCTGTGGGCTCAAAAGGCAGTCTCTCTTCAATAAACTCTTGAGCTTCATAAAGATGCCCGCATTTTCCAAGAACACCAATCAGCCCTAGATAATGCACAGTCCCCGGACTGATACCAAACTCATTTTTCATACACTCAAAATGTATAAAAGCTTCTTCAATAGCATCTGCACTAGCACAAGCTGAAAAAACTGCAAGAAAAGTCTCGTCATTTGGTTGCAACCCCAATGTTCTCATCTGCTCAAACAACTGCAATCCCTCATCTCCCAGACCATTATCTGCATAAGCATTTATCATCAAATGCCATGACTCCATATTCCTATCCGCCGTGTGATCAAAAACCCTCCGTGCATCAGTCATACTTCCACACTTGCCAAACATTTCAATCACTTTATTATTCAAAGCCAAATCTCCTCTAATTGTTGATTGCAAAAAATAATCATGAACCTTCTTCGCATTTTCAAACCACTTTGGATTGCCACACAACTCAAACAAAGCATTAAAACAATTAGCATCAGCTTTAACTCCTTTATCCATCAAATCAATAGCGTCCTTAACCTTCCCTTCTTGACATAACTGTGCCAAATCAACAACTGAAGGAGGTAGCGCTTGATTACCAGAAGGGCTCTGGAAATTCATAAACTGATTGGGGTTTTGTTGAATAGGTGGGACCCCCTGATCAGGATTTCTAGCTTGTGGGTAGCCCTGATATTGTTGATTGTTCCACTGATTCGGTCTTCCAGGTTGCTGAAAATTCTGACTACCAGGGTATTGATACTGATTATTGTGCGGCTGTCGCTGAGGATATCCCTGCTCTTGATTAGGATATCTCTGGCCCTGATGATTCGGGTGCTGATAGTGCTGATTATTAGGGTTTTGATACTGATTATTACCCTGGTGATGTTGCTGACCCTGGTTAGGGCGGCCCCTATTCGGATAACTTCGATCACTAGACTGATTAGGAGGATATCTATGTCCTTGATTAGGATAACTTTGATTGGTGTGCTGCTCCTGAACATTCCAGTGTCGCCCTTGCTGTGGGGCCCACTGATTGTTACTAACATTATTCTGCTCGAGAAAAACCCTAGAATCAGGCAATGGTGACTGCGGTGGTTGTGGTAATGGTGGTGGGGGATTGTACTCTACAGAAGATGTACTTAGGGTTTTTGCTAATTTTGGAGCTAGGGTTTTGTCGAAAACACTGTTTTCAAGATAGTTCAAATGATAAAACTGAAGTGATGGGAATCGTACCTTCGTGAGAGAAGAGAGTGTTCGGCTTCGCGAGCATCGTATCGCAATGAGAGACGCCATTTTTATTGGTTTCAGTGAAAAAGGAGGAACCCCTAAACCCTAATTTGGAACTGATTTTGTATGATGGGGTTTGGTTTTTGGTTTGGGCTTAGCTAATAGCTTATCTACTATCAATTGTGGGGCTGCACATAGCATGCCGTGGACCGTATCCGGTCTTGATCGGTTAAAAGTTTATTCAGTAAGGCTTTGTTTTGTCGGTAACTTGCAACAAGTCTTCAAGGGGAGCAATTCAGTGATTTAAATTATAAGATCCTGCTTTTAAATTACGGATAGTATTCTTAAAAGGACGTGGGACATATTAATGTGGAATTTACCAGATATTATTAAAAAAAAATAAAAATAAAAAAAATAACTTATAACAAAAATACGGTACGTTGTCCTTTCCTCCTCATTGTCATTGTTATTGTTGTTATTTAATGATGAAAAAAGTTTTAAAAAATTTATTAAAAATTAGTCCATTTTTATTTATCTTTAATTTATTTTATTAATAAGAAGTTTAATCTAATTGATTTTTTCCATTTTATAAGGATTAAAAAAAATAGAATATAAAAAATAAATTACTGTTGTAATATTATTTTGACATTCTCAGCAACCACCACTTGTTGCTCCTCTCTCCTTTGCCTCCCCAATCCTCTTACACAGCCAATCTCTCTTTATCAAAACTAAAGTCCCTTTCGACTTTCGAAATCAAATCTCAGCTGTTGAAATTCCATTTCATTTGGTCATCTTCAATTTCAGGTATTTTCATTTTCACTCATTATAATTACTTAAATTTGAAAATTAACTGAGTAATTAAGCTTATAATTTGATATTTTTACTGTTCACATGAACAATATTTTTTTCCTGAAAAATAAGAGGGTGAACAAGTTTAAATATATTTGGTATCCCATTATCTTTCATCTCGGCACTATATTTTTAAATTTTTTATTTTTATTTTAAATACACACTAAATAAGATTTTTTTGGTTTTTTTACTGTGCGGATGAAATCACTTATATTTACCTTGTGAATGCAACTAAAAAAATACACACTTAGCCGCACACCTAAATGACTATTATTATAGGTCAAAACAAATACAGTCTTAATATGACTAAGGTAAAAAAAAAATGTGACTGATAGTCGATAATGTGACTTAGATAACTAATATGACTGAGGTCACAAATGTGATAAAGGACTGATAATATGATTGAGAATCGGTAATTTGACTGATGTCATAATTATAAAGGTTGTGTAATTTAGCGTTAAGTGTTCGAATCTTGAAAACAGTATCTCTACTCGTAGAAATATAAGACTATTGCCCTTCCCAGAATCCTTCGTACAGTGTACCACCCCTTTGGCTCAGGAATATATTTCTTGGTAATTGGAGTCTGGAGAGGTATTTTTTTCACCACCTGTACATTAGCCTCTTCGGCTACAGACTACAATATGGAACTTTCTTTAAAATGGATAATTTGGATGACAGAAGCAAGGGATAGATTTATAACTTTATCACAGAATGTATTCTTATCTTCACCATTTTTTTTTTTTTTTTTGCATATCCCATCTCCTACTTCAGAATCTTTTTGTTGAATGGATGCTTTTCAACTTGCAGGTTAAGGAATAAAAAGGTAACATCAAATTGCCTTTATCCCTGACTTTGCATTATAAAATCATTCCTATAGGTATCCTATCAAAGCATATAACATTCATTTAATAGCATAAGCTTACAAGGTTTTGACTTTTGAGCTTTCTTGAGTAGGCATGTCAAACTCAAGCCTTCTCAGGTTCCAGTACAAGATTTCGAAAAATAAAATTTTGAGCTTGTGATTTGATTATTTTATCGTTCACGTGAAAAATAATTTTTTTTGCATTTTGTTTTGAAAATTAAGAAGACATGCAAGTTCAAATATATTTTATATCTCGTTATCTTTTGTATGGTTACTGTAATTTAAAAATAATTATTTTTATTTTAAATACACATTAAGTATTAATTCATTTTTTATTTTTTAATGTGCGGATGAAATCATTTATATTCACATTGTGAATGTGATTTAAAAAATACATACTCAGTCACACACTTAAATGACAGTTGTTTTGTGACTATAGTTAAAACAAATACAGTCCGAATGTGACTAAAGTAAAAAATGGGATGGATGGTGGATAAAGTGAAAAGTGTCAACAATGTGACTTGGGAAACTAAAATGATTGAGGTTACAAGTATGATAGAGGGTCGACAATGTGACTAAGGTCACAATTATTGTTGTGTTTAATATGAATTAGGGTTGACAATGTGACTGATAGTCAGCAATATAACTGAGGTCACAATTGCGACAGTGCTCAATGTAATTAAGGATCGGTAATGTGACTAAGGTAATTAATATTATTGAAATGCGACTGAGGCATACTCATTAGTATTTATCAACCACACATCGATAGTTACATTATGACTGCAGGCAAAAATATGACTATTACTGAGTTCTTTTTGACTTAAGTTAAACTTATTGTGACTGTGCTAAATGTGACTAGAAATCGACAATGTGATTGGGATAACTTATGTGAGTGAGGTCACGAATGTGAGTGAGGCACACGCTCATGGCTAAATTATCATTCAACCAATTGGTAGTCTGTAACATCCCAGATTTTCGAGACTGTTATATGAGATTCCCGGACTGATGTTATAGTCTTGGAGCATGATGATGATGAAGAACAAGAGTTCAAGTGATGATATATGGGTTGGAATAATAGATTATGAATGTTCGTCGCGTTGGAAAATGCATTGGATCAAAAGTCGGATACGCGATTTTCGTAAAACGCATAAAGTTTACAGTTTAGGTCATAGAATTAGAAGACGAACTCCGATTGAGTTGATTCTTGAGCCATCGGACTCGTTTTTCCGAGAAGAACAACTTTCGTGTTGAAAACCTTTTGAGAATCGCATCAGAAAGGTTTCGAATGGGCTGATTTCCGAAAATACCATTCCTAGTGGGGGTATTTTAGTCATTTTCGAAAATGAGATATTTGTGTTTTTATTTATTTATTTATTATTATTATTATTAAAAGCAAATAAAAAAAAAGAAAAAGAAGATACAAAAAATGCAAAACACAGAGGGGGAAACGTGAGGAGAGAGAAAGATAGATCAGAGTCGTGGACGGCCCTCCGGTGGCCGACGGTGCCATTGGGATCGTCCGGCCACGGCGCACCTCGTGGTGGCCGGCGATCGCGCAGATGGCAATGAACGGCAACGCATGAGAGGGAAAATGGTGGCGTTCGTGGGTATCGTGGTTCCGGCTCATCGCTTCGTTTCACGACCCGAGCCACCTACCGAATCAAAGCCCTCGACGAGTACTACAAGTGTACAGGGTCGGTTTCACCAAACAGCGGCAGGAAGTATGCGAAACGAGGAAGAAAGCGACGCGTGTACTGTAGCACCCATATGAATAGTGGCTCCGATCGGAATTCCGATGACACCAGCGAGTTCGTATGGCCGATGGGAGTCCGAATATGACCTCAGAATTTTGGTACGACTTTTCGTTCAAAATTCGTTATTTTAAAGTGTATCGATTTGTGTTCGGATGTTTCTAGTAATCCCGTAGTTTAGCGAATTGCCATGATATGAATTGGATATGTTTTAATATGTTAAAACGATAAATGTAATAGAATCCGGGGAGAAACGGAATAGTTTAGATCGATTCGATAGAATTAACGAGTTTCCAGTGAAACAGAGTTTCTCGCGCGATTGAGCGTAGATGACCGTAATTCTGATTATGACATAAATATGATATTGCGAGGGTAATTGAGTAATTCCGGATTAGTTCGGAGGGTTCGAGACCCTTCCGTAGCGTTTGTGGAAACTTTTCCGCAAGTTTTGCAGCAAACGCGTAAAATGAGAATGTGAGGTATCTAGTTAGTTCAGAATAGTATAAAAAGACATATTAGAGTAATGAAGCTTAAACCGTAGAGTCGGTGAGGATTTGAGTATTCCGAGAAAGTCCATAGTTTATTATAGATGAGTAGAAGTTCCGCAAATAGCGGTTCTGACCGTGTTTTGCTACTTATTTTGACAGATCGGACCGGGATTAGGAGTGTCTGCCTAGTCAGGTAAGTAACTCATGCTACAAATACTTAAAAGATTTAGTATTGTTCGAAATTAGTTATATAGTAAAGTTGTATATATCATATGCATGAAACATATATATTTATATATAATGATGAATGTAGAAGAAAGAAGCAGGTGTAATTATATACACATATAGATAAGAACAAGCAATTATAAGCAGAGGTATGAGCATATAGAAGTATAAAGATACATATGTAGGTATAAACCAGTATGTATATTTAGACAAGAGCATATGAATAAGGTCATAAATATAATTTAATGAGACTTGGGTTTGGGGGTTGTAGAAAACTACACCCTAGAGATTGAGACTAGTGATAAGAATGAAAGTTTGTAAATTATGCATTATATAAGAATATTAGAATGCATGAGTAAATATGAACTAGTAAGTATATAAGGCTAGTATAAATGCAAAGGTTCATGTTTATATGAGAGTAAGCATATATGTAGGTATGTTTAGCGACATGAGTATAGATACATGTATATAAGATGATAGAGAGCATAAATAAGTAGTATATACATTCTTATGACAGTGATGCATATGAGAAAGCATCTGCATGTGTGTGTGTGTGTGTGTATTGGTTTTTGGAATGAGTTAATATGCCAATGTGGATTGATAGCATGTATGTAATGAGTTTAAGCATGTTAGATAAGTATATGCAATGTAAAGATACGTTTTGTGTATGCTTAGTGAAAAGCATGTATATGAATAATCTCAGAGTGTTATAGATATACATGATTAAATGTATGTACATGTATGATAGTATAAGAAATGCATATGCATACTTATATGTTATGGTTTTCAGAAGTTAAGCTAAAAATATTTTCAAAGTTTCAAAATGTCACAAAGAATTGTTTTAAAATGTTTTGATAGAGATGTTCCCTACAGTTTGAGATCTAATTTAAGTTTTTAACAGTTTATCCTCAGTTTTATGTTTTTCGGGGCATGAGGTAAAAACTCACCCCAGTATGTAACTTGAGATGTAGTTCGGAATTAACGGATACTTTGGAATTGATGGATACAGTAGCATGTGCACATGTGGAGTACTGAGGGGACGCTCTCAGATCCTCGAGCAGGACTAGGAACTACAGAGCCCCGAAATCCTGATTTCAGAACTTGGTGGCTGCACTGCCAGTTGAGTTATGGTCCTGGGTGTAGAGCTCTACGTTGCCAGTTGAGTGTTTGTCCTAGACGTAGGGTACCACTAGTTCTAGAGATGCCCAGTTGAGTTATGGTCTTGGGCATTGAGTACACCCAGTTGAGTGATGGTCCTGTGTGCAGTGCAGTTTTCAGTTTTCAGATTTTCAGTACACAGTTTTCAGATTTTCAGTGCCTAGATTTCAGAAACCAGATTATAGTATACAGTTTTTTAGAAACAGATTTTAGAAACAGTTTTTCAGATACAGTTTTAGTTTTGAAATACAGTTTTCAGTCTTCAGATACAGTTCTCAGAAAGAGCTTTTTCAGAAAGAGAAAGTAAAGTATGATTGCAATTATTGCATATAAATCATGTATTCTAGTAAGTTATTTGAGATGCATATAGTTGATGGTAATGTATTATAGCATGAGTACATTTAGATGCATGTAGCTAACATTGATACATGGTATCATCATTAAGTTTATATGCATTTGTAGATGATGTTGGTATGAGATGTAGGGCTATATGAGAGATTCTCCTTGTGAATATTTAATGTGTGATAAATATTTGAAGGAAAAAACATATGGTAAGAATGCTAGAACATGTTGCAATGATGACATGTGTATGTATACATGATCAGTGATAGTAGGTTAAGTATCTGACAGAGATAATATTTTAGTACAACCGACTTGATGATATTTCAAAGAATGTAAGAATAAGAGGTTTTAAATTAAAGGCCAGAACTAGATACAAAGTAAATATATAGAAAAGTGGAAAGATATTAAAGTAACGTAGTGGATATGTAATGAGTCTTGGTACAATAGATGGATTTATAGAGCTTAATGACCATAGTATAAATGTTTAAAGTTTAAGTATGAAACAAGATGTAAGGGTGTGTGAGTTAGAACAGAAATCTTGTAATAAGTGGTAACATCTAAACTTGAATAAGAGTTTTGCAGTTAACTTAGATTTGAGAATTATGTGAGACCACATAGACAATTTAAGTCATCAATATATTAAGAAATAAACCTTGTATGAGTTTGTATGTTTAAGTTTGGAGCATAGTTACTTACTGAGTCATTATGACTCACACCACAACAGTTTGTAGTTTTGCAGGTCAGTAGCTGTCTAAAAGAACCAACAGATGTTCGGTGAAGATTTTGAATACGGTGGATCACCCCAATTGCAGTCAAGAGAGTCCTGGGTCGAGTTATGGGTCCTCACAGCCCTTTGTATGGTTTTTGTATTTGCACCTCATTTGTATAAGTCATGTAATGATATAGTTTCATTTTGAGTTCTGGCCGGAGGCCAAGTGGTTTATATTTTGTTCATTGAGTCTAGGCCTGAGGCCTTATTGATGAATGTATTGATGTTGAGTTACCGGCCTAAGGCCGAGATTGTTATGTTCTTGTTGTATATGAATGCTGGCTACAGGCCAGGTTGCATGATGTTACGAATACATCATGCCGAAATTTCGTTAGAATCAGAGGCTTATGGAGATGGGTTCTCCTATCTCCTGCCCGTAGCATACTGGCCTAGGCGGGATGTTACATAGTCGTATTATGACTATCGGTAAAAACATGATTATGACTAGGTTTTTTGTGACGTAAGTAAAATGTGATTGTGACTATCCCTTAATATGACTGGGTGTCTGTAATATGATTAAGGTAAAAAAAAAAAAACGATTGAAGGTAAGCCATATGAATGAGGCACACATAACGCAACTTTCAGTCACCAATGTGAATGAGATAAAAATGTGTTCATAACGTAGATCAATATGAAATACGTACGACACAATAATTTTGAAACTAATTTCGACCTTATGTAAGTATGAATTTGAGAGAGGTTTCTTTAGAAAGTTGTGGGTATGTATGTTAAGTGTATACATATTTTTACATATTACAATTTCGAGTTTGAATGAAATAAATATGAGTGTTTAAAAATAACTAGTTTGAAATTATTATTCTCTTATAAATGTAAGAATCATTTTTGACCTTTTTTTTCTATCGAACTATCGACAATGAGTTTTGTTTTAAAGTTTATGATTTGTAGGTCGATAATATATAATTTTTTCATGAAACACTTTATATTTTGGGAGATATTTACGTTTTAAATAAAAAATTAAAAAAAAATTAAATTTTTATTTTTAAACACACACCCCACATGGCACATGGAGTAGACCCGGCCGGCGGCTCGGTTCCGGCTCGGAACCGAACCGAACCGGCCGATTTTCCATTCCACACTTAAGTAGAACCGGAACCTTGAACCGAACCGGAACCGATCGGTTCGGTTCTGGTTTCGAACCCTTTTTTTAATTTCGAAAATAAATGAGATTAATTTTATAAATAAATAACATTGAAGAGCTTGAGCTTAAATTTTTAAAAATTTAAGTTGCCTACGTATCCTCCAAGGGTGAGAGGAATCAAAGCTCACGTAGTTCCATTATAATTTTAAGACATATCCTCTTTGCAAATTTACAATTTTACAATTATCATTCATCATTATCAGTTGATCCTTCGACTCCGGTTCGGCTTGCACTTGTTGTTGCACTTGCAGATACATTATCGAACAAATCTTCAAAATCATCGGGGCATCTTCTTGTTGTCTCAGATCAGCTCGAGTCCAATTATCCACACAAGCTGTTGCTTCTAGAGTGCTTGGATGTAATGAAGATCGTCTAGCTTCCAAAATATTGCCTCCCAAGCTGAAGTCACACCCATATATAAGTGTGTTTGCCAATGGTCACTCCAAATATCAGAACATATAGAAATACTGTAACATCCCGCCTAGGCCAGGATGCTACCGGCAGGAGACAGGCTAAACCCATCTCCATAAGCCTGTGGATCTAATGAAATTTCGGCATGATGTATTCGTAACATCATGCAACCTGGCATGTAGCTAGCACCCATACAACAACAAGAACACAACAATCTCGACCTCAGACCGGTAACTCAAACATCAATGCATTCATCAACAAGGCCTCAGGCCTGGACTCAATGAACAAAATATAAACCACTTGGCCTCCGGCCAGAACTCGAAAGAAATTATACCATTACATGACTTATACAAATGATGCAAATACAAAAACAATATAAAGGGCCGTGAGGACCCATAACTCAACCCAGGACTCTCTCGACTGCAGTTGGGGCGATCCACCGTCTTCAAAGTCTTCAACAAACTTCTGCTACTACCTGCAAAACTACAACTGAAAAGGTGTGAGTCATACTGGCTCAGTAAATAACCATGTAGAAATTTACAAAACAGATACAACCACAAGACTTTATACATTTAATTACCATACTACTAGATACTAATCTTTTTGTCGGAACACACATATACAATTTTAACTTCTGGTTACTACCATACATATAACTCATCAAATTTTACTTTACTAACTAGCAAACTAAGATCCATTACACTTATACTGTGCTACTTTGAATCTTTTCTTAATCTTTCTATATACTCTAAGCTAGTCGAAAAATCAGATAATTATAATAACTTCATTTCTTTTACTGTCTTGAAATATCATCAAATCGGTCACATTAAAATGTTATTTCTGATCAACACTCATACCACTACCACCAACCACGTATCTATACTTATGTTATCATAACATCGTGTTCTAGCATCAATTCAATATGTTCTTCATAAGTATTCATACAACTCATAATTATCATTAAAATAAATACCTTTAAACAACGTCATGCTATTATGCACTAGTATTTTACAAATGCTGACTTCATATACTTATGCTATGCACAAGATTAGCCATGTAGTTATGAATATGCAATCATATAATCATAAGCTATTATTTTACCAATTGTTCCTCTTGTGCGAATATATGCTACGCACCGGCATCAATTCACAAATATATAGATATATACATATATATGTAATCATGCTATCATGCTTCAATGTCAACTATATACGTCTCAAATGAATTACTAGTATATAAACTACATATGCATACTGTAGATGCTATATAAAACTTTAACATGTTAAATTTTTTAGAAAAATACTTTTGGAAATTCTTTTTGAAATACTATTATCTCAAAGTTCCTTTCTGTAAACTCTGTTTCTAAAATTTCATCTTTCTAGAAAACTGCCTTTAAAATAACGGTTTATGAAAACTCTTATTTAAGATCTGATTTCCAAAGTCTAAATCTTGAAAATCTGAAAATTGTATACTGAAGATCTGAAAAACTAAAAACTGAAAATACTTTATGCCCAAGACAATAGCTCAACTGCGGCATCTCTGAAAACTGAAGGCTGAAATATGAAAAACTATTTCTAAACTCTGTTTCTGAAAATCGTATGTTGAAATCTGGTTTTTAAAATCTAGGCACTGAAAATTGGAAAACTATGTACTGAAAATCTGGAACCTGAAAACTGCACTACGTCCAGGAATACGACTCAACTTGACGTCTCTCAACACCCAGGAAAACGACTCACCTGGGTGCCTCTGAAACTGGTGGTGCCCTACGCTAGGAAAACGACTCGACTGACGTAGAACTCTAAGTCCAGGAAAACGACTCAACTGGACATAGCCACCACTAGAGTCCAGGTACACGAACCTAAGCCGTCGTCATGACTCTCACATGTGCACATGTCTCTAATGCCGTTAATTCCAACTGTACCTCAAGTTACATACTGGGGTGAGATTTTACCTCATGCCCCGAAAATCACGTAAAACTGCTGATAAACTTTTTAAAACATAATCAAAACTCAAAACTGTAAGAAACTTTTCTAAAATACTTTTCTTTCAAAAACGTCTACGACTTTTCTTTAAAACACTTTAAGTTTTAAACACGGTTAACTGCAACTCAATCTCTGAAAGTCTTGACACACACACACATATGCACATGCATATATGCATTTCTCATGCTTTTCTCTACTCTAGTCATAATTCCATCTATAATGACCTTACGTTCATACATGTCTATATATATCTATACATGCACACATCAAACCATAATAACTTAGCTTACCTCTCTAACTTACCCAGATGGTGACTCACAATCAATCTATTGCTAATTCATATTCATACACATACATTTGAAACTTTACTACTATACCAAACATCAAACATATATGAGTTCCAATGTCTTAGTTCTTAAACTGCTTTGCCATTTTCTAACTATCAATTCGTGCTCAAGAATCTCAAATCATAATCATTTATATGTTCTCATGCTACGCATATATTACTCATTTATGCTCTTCATCACTTATTATATACTTGTATCTATACTCATGTTGCTAATACTCTTCTATATGCATGAATTACAAACTTTCCTTCATGACACTAGTTCATATATGTTTATCTCATTGATAACTTTAATCTCACTCCCTAGGGTGTAGTTTCTACATTCCTCATACCCAAGTCTTATTTAAATTATATTTATGACATTATTTATATGATCTTATCTAAATAAACTTACATGTGCGTCTCTATACTTGTATATGCTCATACTCATTTCTTACTCATACCTTTGCTTCAGTCTTTCAAACTCATCTTTATATATAACTTTATACTTGTTTCATGCATATACTATATACTATTATGGTACCTAATTAATTCCGAACACTACTAAATCTTTTAAACATTAGAGGCATGAGTTACTTACCTGGCTAAGCAAATGCCCGCGATCCGGGTCCGATCTGTCAAAACAAATCAAAATATCTGTCAGAATCGCTATTTGCGGAACTTTCTACTCATCTACAATTAAACTACAGATCTTCTCGGAATACTCAAATCCTCACTGGCTCTACGGTCTAAGTTCCATTATTCTAATATGTCTTTCTATATCATTCTGAACTAACTAGATACCTTAGATTCTCACTTTACGCGTTTGCGGTAAAACTTATGGAAAAGTTTCCGCAAACGCTACGGAAAGGTCTCGAACTGACATCAAATTACCTAATTACCCTCGCAATATCATTTTAATACTATTTTCATGATTACGATCAACTACGCTCAGTCGCGCGAGAAACTCTGTTTTACCGGAAACTCGCTAATTCTACCGGATCAATCATATCTCATCCGATTCTCCCCAGATTCTACCACATTTATCATTTTAACATAATAAAACTTATCCAATTCACATAAAAGCAATTCGCTACACTACGGAACTACCGGAAACATCCAAATATAAATCGATACACTTTGAAATATCGAATTCTAAATGGAGAGTCGTACCGAAATTCCGAGGCCATATTTGGACTCCCGACGGCCATACGAACGCGCTGGTGTGATCGGAATTTCGATTGGAGTTACTGTTCACATGGGTCTACTATTCATCTGAATCTTCTTCTCTCGTTTCGAGTGCAACCGACCGATGTTCGGTGAAACTGACTCCGCATACTCTAATTACTCGTCGAGGGCTTCGATTTGATAGGTGGCTCGGGCCGTGAAATGAACCGACGAGTCGGATCCGACCAACCCATTACCGCACCTAATTCTTCTTTCTGCCGCCGATCGCCGGCGTCCTAGCTTCGCCGCCGGCCACCAACAGATGCACGGTGGCCGGGTGACTCTTCCTGGATGATCGCACCGGCCGGCGGTGGCCGGCAGGCCGCCGGCGCGACCGATTCTTCCTTCTCGCCAAAATGGGTTTGGGGGGGGGGGGATGAGTGTTTTGTTTTGGGTTTGCCTTCTTTGCAAATAAGAGAAACTTAGAGGCTTTAAATACCATACTGGACAATAACAAATAAGTCCCTGTAAAAATTACTGATCAGCCTATATTCTAGAACCTTCTGGAATATCACAAATTTGGAGCCCTTCTGATGTGATTCTCGAAAAGTGTTCAACACGAAAGTTGTTCGTCTCGGAAAAACGAGTCCATTGGTCTAGAAATCAGTTCGATTGGAGTTCGTTTCTCTCTCCGTGACCAAAATCGCAAACTTTACGCGTTTTACGAAAATTGCGTAACTGACTTTTGATCCTCCGCGTTTTCCGACGCGACGAAAATTCATAAAATAAAATTCCATCTCATATAACATCACTTAAACTCTTATTCTTCATCATCATCATGCTCCGAGACTAAAACATTCATCCAGGAATCTTCTAGAACAATCCCGAAAATCTGAGATGTTACAAATACAGCCTTTCATCTCTTTAAATATTTCATTTAAAATAATTCTACCATCTTTATATTATTTAAAAATATGAAGTTTTGTTGTGTTTCGAGTCATTCTACATGCAGAAGGATTTAAAGCATTATGCACGTAATTAGTAAAATGAAGTTTTTCACCAAAGCTTAAAGAAAGATGTGCCATACAAGTTAATTTCGCAAATTCTTCTCTATTTTTTACATCAGAATATTTAAATAAATCTATAGCACTCATACCTATACTAGATGATGCGTACCTGGCCATTTGAGTTTACGTCGTATCAATTCCAAGTTCGACCGGATGATGTTTTTCTAGGTGCTTGATCATATTGCCGTATCCACCAGAAAATTTATAGGTAACCCCACAATAGTTACAAATTGCTCGTTGTGTATTATCTTCTAGGAATTACAAATGAAAATGAATTTTAAAAATATCCGAGGAACGAGCCTTAACTTCTCTTCTCGTGATTGTGCACCGACAGTAGGGCCGCTCTCTTGGGTTGACATATTTGACATTATGTCTCAGATGAGCTTGCCATTTTTCGTTTGAGAAATTAGGAAAAAAATAAGAAAATTGACTAATTGCTAATGATAAAAAATCAACAACTAATTGAATTGAGATTGAAAATAAGATTATAAGAGAATTGTATTGAATTGAGATTGAGATTGAGAATAAGAGAATTATAGAAAATGAGGAGAGTTGAATTTGGTGTGTTGAAATAATGAAAAATGAATCATATTTATAGAGTTTTAGAATTTTTTGATACAAAAAATGCCCATAAATATAACCATTTTATTACCGTTATTAGGGATATATTAGTAATTTAGATTTGAATTTATAATTTTTTTTTAAAAAAAAAACTTTTTTTTTTAACTTACAATGGCTAGTAGCCGTTGGGGAGGGTTCCTGTTGGAACCGTAGAACCGGTGGAATTCGGCCACGGAACCGGAACCTTTCGGTTCCAACCAGTTCGGTTCCGGTTCCGTAGAACCGGTGGCATTCGGCCACAGAACCGGTTCCGAAATCGGAACCTTTCGGTTCCAACCGGTTCGGTTCCGGTTCAGAACCAGAACTGTGGCCGGGTCTAGCATGGAGGTGTTTTTTTAAAAAAAAAAATGTATTTTATTTTTTATAAATATATTGCCCATTTTAATAATTTTATTCATATAAGACTAAATGTAAATTTTTTAAGTTTGATTTGTGTTAAATAGAAAAGATTATATTTTATTTAGGTTTCTTAAAAAAAAAAAAAAAAAAAAAAAAAAAAAAAAAAAAAAAAAAAAAAAAACCTTTAAAAAACTGCCCATTTATTTATTTATTTATTTTTTTAACTTTTCAATTAAAATATACTCATGAATAAATATGACTAGTTTATTAGATATGTAATATGACGATATACTAATAAACTTCACACCTTACAACTATACCCGGTCACAGTTTCGGTTCGGAACTAAAATCAAACCGAATCAGATGATTCCGGCTGGAACCAATAAATCGGACCGGAATCCTACGATTTCCTTAAACAGTAAGGTTCCACGATTCGATTCAAAATCATTGTCAAATAATTTTTTTTAAATATATTTTTTAAAATATCTAAATTACCCTCAATAAAAATAATAAAATGGCTACTTTTAGGAGCAATTTAGGCATCCCAAAATTAATCAAATAATCTATAAATATGGGTCATAATTCATTTATCTATATACCAATAATTCTCTCATTCTCAATTTTCTTAATTCTCTCATTCTAATTACCCCACTTTCAATTCTCCAACTGATTTAATTTTACAATTATTCAATATTAACAAAAAAAAAGGACATCTGAGAATATCATGTCCAATGTCCCAATCCAAGAGAACAACCAAAGATGTATATGTAGTTTTTTTTCCAACATGATCAACATATAACACTTTTTACTAGTCAATGAGATGTTTGCAAAAGAATTTTAGATTTTTAAAATTTTTTAATGATGCAACAAATATTTTTTATGGTGTTTGGTATCATCCATCAATAAATATTTCTTGTTAAATGTTTAAATATTATTGATATCTACATGAGCATGCTTGAAAGTTTAAATGTTAATGATCTTGTTTTATTTGAAGCTATAACTATAATAAAGAGAAGATATTTGATTTATTTTCAAAGATATTTCATTACTTTATCTTATTACTAAAGTTTTATGTGGGATATATACCATACAGCATAATATAATATGTAAACGAGATTTTATATTAAGTAATAAACGATGCAGTTATTCATTTATTAAAATGTTGATTTTAAAATTCGCATACTTTATCTTATTACTACAGTTTTTATATTGGGATATATACTATAAAGTATAATATAATATGTAAATGATAGTTTATTTTAAGAAATAAACGATGCAGTTATTAATTTATTAAAATATTGATTTTAAAATTCACATATTATAAATTATCATATATGCCTTTGGATACTGAATGTACTTTCAGGTTTAGTGTATAAGTGTTATAACAAGAGGATTTAAGTCTGAAATTTGTAATCCTAATAGTCCGTATAAAGCAAACTAAGAAGGGCATTTTATTTGTGATTTATCTACAGCTGCAGTCCATTCTATATCGTATGACGACTTTGATTCGGGCTTGTTCGTGTGGTGACATGAGAATGGAGGCACCTTATATGATGTGATCATATAGGAATGGACTAAGGCATCTATGAATTTCTTTTAATATTCGTTAAACAAAGAAATTCATATTAGTCTAATAGATGATCATATATGGGGTTGATTTGAATCCTGAGTGTACTACGAACTCATACATGGTATGCTATGTCATTTGATTTACAAATGTGAGGTTAATGAAGAAATCCTGACCAATAGTTACGTATTTTGGGGACATGGTTTGGGTGTGTGGCTGTGAACGTTTTACATAGATATGAAATCCACTTCTTTTTGCGAGAAGTAGATGAATATCTTCCTTAAAGGTGATTCGGTACTTGAACGGTTAGAGCGCTCAGTCTTTTTATTAAAATAGAAATATTAATATTAATAATAGTTATAAATAAATTGTCATGAGAGAATCAATGGTACTTATGACACAAAATAATTACTGGGGTATAACAGATATTTTGACCCGCTCTAATTATGATATACTTGTGGAGAGTCGATCTGTATGTAGTTATTATATAGGTAGATGTCGATGAATTTCAATATAAAATATATATGCAGTAACAAGAATGAAGCTTTAGGTTTTTTAGTACAATAATCGAAAGTTAAATTCAGAATATTCATTAAACAGTTTTAATTAATATTTTGGGATTATTGTAGCTCGAAGCTGCAAGTCCATTTATTTCTCATGCTAGCTCGATATACTATACTAAATCATATCATAATTGGATACTCCAATTATGAACTCACATGCATAATAATTGATTATGTTAAAATTATTAATGTGATTAATAATTGAAGTCACACTTGAAAATCATATTAAATAAGTTTAATATAAAATTTCATTATTTAATGATTATGAGATAATCATATAAATTTATATTTATATTTTATAAATATTAAATTACATGATAATTTAATTATTATTTTGATTTAAAATATGTATTAATATTTGATATCAATACATATATTTCAAAATGAGTTACAAAATATGTATAAAGATGAAGGTTTAATGTCTTCATTATGAAAACATTTAACCATAAATTTTGTTATTATAAAATTTGAAAAGTTTGGCTAAGAATGCCCAAGGGTTTAGGGATATAATGGTAATTTCAATTATAATTATGTTAATTTAAATCCTAGCATATAAAAGAAAATTTATTTTGCTTTGTGATCAAATCTCATTGTTGAAAAAATACCTAGCCACCTTTTTCATTTTTTCTCTCTCAAATGTTAGAAGAAAGAAAAAACAGTGTGATATTCTTCTCTAAAGAGTTTATAGATTAAAGATTGTGAATGAAGCACACAGTTTAATTTTTTGGTAACGAGAATAGCACGGAGGGCCAAGTGGTGTTGAGGAAATCATTTTCTCATTCTTCCTGATTCAGAGTTATTTTTAGGCTCTTTTGGAGGTTAAAAAATCCTCATAATTGTTGTAGAGGATTTAGCATAGTGAGTAGAATTTTGTGATACTGTAGCGGTGGATAGTAATCGAGAGTACTGTAGCAATGAATAGTAATCTCGAGTACTGTAGAAGTGAACATTAGTCACTTGCACTATAGAGGTGAATA